>JAWQFJ010027705.1:0-14280 GCA_034096865.1 Theodoxus fluviatilis | reverse complement strand
CTCATTCCGTGGTGGAGGGTCACATATACATAGCTCCCCGCTCACTCTCCACTCCAGAGAGTTTATAGCACTATTACTTGTATTAGAACAAACTCTGCCCTGGAGATACCGGGAGGGAGAATTCATGCGGATGAGATTCAAATCACCAAGTTGACAAGTACTTAAAGTAGCTTTCAAAAGTGTTGTCCTTACCAGTGAAGGTTAGTACTGCGTATTCAATTAATTTGCAAGTAAATGTATGTGGCTATGAGTGTGTCATTCTCGGTAAATCGTATTTTAGAACTGCATATATCATGCGTGCCCGTTTTCCAGATCATCCATGCAGTTGATTATTTACACTACTACCCGCCAAGCTGCAAATTTGAATTCACTTCTTCGGTTAACTGAATTGCTAAATTCTATACGAGAAGTAACGGTGATTGCGATGTTGGCTTATTTCAGTGTTAAAAGGCTGGAGTTAGTCAACTATGGGATTCCATTGCCGAGAAAAGCACTGAATATGTACGTTGCTCTTGCAAAAACGCAGTTTCAAATAAGTTTTTATTATCACGTACGTCACCAGTGATGCGCACGTGCGTGCGTGACAACCACTCGCACTGGGTAAGATGTCTTTGCGAGGCTTTGTCAGTTTGTGTGAACAAACGTCATTTGCACACGCCTTCTCCGATCGAATGCTGTCCCCGGAAGTAGTGCCACCGCCGGAAAGTACCGAACGTGACGTCACGCCGAAGTGAACGCGGGTTTACAGACGCTACGCTATAAGACAGACCTACCGATCGACCGACAGGCAGACACAGACACATGCATGCACACAGGCAGATTTACATGTGTACAGGCATGCAGGAAAAGCAAGACAGGCGGACAAAGAGACTTGCAGCAAACATATAAAGACCCCGTACAAAGATTCAGATGGAGAGAAAGACAGACGGACGTACACCAACATAATTAGATAGAATGGCTTTAGTTCAGAGCAACCAGGCAGCACTATCAAGAGCATTCCGACGACCTTTCCACTGGACATCCGAGAATTCAAAAACGCATCAGGACGTTTGTGAGAGATTCGACCGTTAAGAGGAGATCATTCAAGGGGGTGTATTCTTTGCCGAGGACTCAATGATACGCCAATGAATCCCTCAGAGTGACAGTAAATTTGACAAAAAGAGATCCCAGTGCGAGGCATTTTCGATTAAATGCATTTCCCTCGATCGGCCTAGACAAAGTCAAAGGCCGGGGTCCCACAGGACTTTCTCGGGCTCTTGCGAGAGGGTCTTTCGGAAGCAGGGCTTAGAGGCTGAGTAGGTGAAGGGGAGAGGGTTTTGAGGGGAGGGACTGGGTTTGAGGGGAGTGGGGGATAGGCGGGAAAGGGGACGGTCAGAGGAGGTAAATAATCCCGAGAGACCCAAGTGACGCTAGGTGGCGCCTCACGCTGACTCACCATCCGTCTTGCCTTCTTTGGTAATGGCGGCAGCGCAATGGCTAAACCCTGCGACCATGCCCCTGACTGAGAGTCCCTTGGAAGCTCTGGCTAGGAGAGCCAGATTGCCGACTGCAGAGCCAGTCACGGGTGACAGAAAACTTTACTGCCCACGCACAACACTCATCTGCCAAGCTTCCATCCCATCGCTTGCAGCGCTGAGATTATCTGAGCATTGCCATCTATATCAGTGCAGCCTTTACTGTAAGGTTTAAAACTGTTTTGTTGCTCCGTAATGTGGTTTGCAACACAACTTCTCCAAGTCGTGACATTGCTCCGACTTGGTTATGTTAAGAAGAATAGATAACCTTACAATATCCAACCTCTTAAAAAAAGGATTTGAACGAATGCAATAGAGTAAAGATTTTGAGAGTGTACCTTTCGTTTCAGGAAGCATATCGTAATTAAATAACACTAGTAGATGCAATTCTAATTGCTTTTGAACCAAACACGCGTCTTCGTGGCCTTGAATCTGTGTGACATCTGCACCTTCAACTGAATTGGCATAAAAGAAATCCCTATGGACCAGCGCACAGGCTTTGATCATCGCTATCACTGCGGGGGTCGTTGCATCCGATTGATTCCAGTTATTCATAGCTACCTAACTCTTCACAACGCTGACGATGCCAAGCCTCTGAGACCACGAAGCTGATCGAAGATGCGACCCTCAGATAGCAGGGATTCAAAGGAGGCAACTCGCTGATAGGCACTCTTAGAACCAATCTAAACAGGAACGGGGCTCGGTCGCCAGAGAATGGATGCTTCCATTGGGAAACGTTGTCTCGTTAGCATGGCGGATGGGCGCTGGGCGGGTAGCACGTCGCGAGTTCGAGGTTTTCTTCCAGTCAGCCTTGTCCCCGTTGGTTTACTGTCTCCCTCCAACCTCTCCCCAATTCTTCTCGTGTCACGCTTTTAACCCCTACCCCACCTCACCCCCTACCCACCCACCGTCCACCCCCCACAGCTGTGAGGGATCTGGCCTGTGAGGGTTTCCCTACATCAAAGCAATCAAGATAGAAGGAGCGCAGAACTGATTGATGGAGGTGGGGATTTGTCTTAGGTTCTTCTCGCTACCAGGCGCTATGGCGCCATTTGAGATAGGCTGTGGCTGGGGGTACTTTGGCCAGAAAGGGTGATGCTACTAGGAAGGTATCCAATGGTAAACAGTGGCAAATTTTGCTGGTGTGTTGTCTCATGAACGAGAGAGGCCTCTCGTGGCTAACCCGATTTGGCTCAACCACTCCTCCTCTCCGCTACAACACATCTTTGTCTGGAAAACTAGGCTGATAGGATTATGCGAGAAATTAATGCTTGCCGCACACAATGCGCATAAACGGCGAAGATTCCCCGGCCCCGATGAACCTCATATCATTTGTCACGCCTATTTCGTGAAGCTCCGGTGAAATATGTGCTCTGCAGAGATATGTTTACCCGACTGGGATTTCGTGTGTCCGCAGCGTTTTATTTTAAGCTTGTGCATTACAGACAGACTCAAAGAAGGAGACACAGAGACAGACATAGGGACAGAAGCAAACACACAGACAGCATACAGGCAGGCAGGCAGATAATTAGACAGATAGACACACACAGAAGCAAACAGGCAGGTAGACAAGCAGGCGTGCAGGCAGACACACGGACCATCAGACAGGCAGTCACGTATGCATGCACACAGAAAGACAAATATCCAGACAGACAAATGAAAAAAATACCAAGCGATCAAACAAGCGATCAAACAACAGCCAGCCAACCAATCAATCAACCAAATAATCGACTGAGCAACCAATCCATGCACCCATCCACCGACCAAAGACACAAGTTTTAAAGTACAAAGTCAAAACTAACTCAGGCAATATCAGAAAGGAACTGGTGACGACAAAATTTACTCAAACTTGCAGCTTTATCAGTATTGGAAAGAAAGTGTGAGTGCGTGTGTGTGCGTGTGTGTGTGTGTGTGTGTGTGTGTGCGCGCGCGCGCGCGCGTGAGTGCATGTGTGTGAACTTAAAACCTCTTCACAGAGGTGACATTCAAACTGATAACAACTAAGTTAAGTCAAACTTGAAACTTTTTTTATAAGGCCCACAGAAAAATAAGGCACGACGCTCACTTTAGGTCTCATCACAGCAGGTTGGCGTGCAAAGAGACAGCGGCAAAATAAAACATGAAACCACGCATGCATCTCCATCTTGCTCGCCTCTCGGACAAGGGAATAGGTATTGGTCCACGATCCATCATCCACGCCAGCAGTAAGCTCGACTGTCCAAGCAGGGGTCCTGAGAGGACGTGCGGACTGGAGATGGGCAGTAGAAGCACAAAGCCCAATTTTGCAGCTTGTCAGACCCATTCATCACACGTCTCCCCCAGATGAACAATGGAGACGAAGATTCAAGGACAGCACCCCTCCGTGAGATCTAGTCTCGTGCCTGGACCGTCTTGGCAGAAACTGTAGAATCAATCTTCTCACCCGTGAAAACAAGATGAAAAGTGCGCTGTTCTCCTCGCTTATCGAAGAAACTGCTGTTACGTGGTTGTCTTCCTCCTCGCCATTCATTCACTGTCATCTTCCTCTAGTTCTATTCTCGTTCCTTCCCCGACTGAACCGTGACCTTCTCCTGCTGTTTCTCACGTTCCAGCTCCTACATCTCCTCCTGCTCCTGTCTTCCCTGATATCTTTCTGTTTCATCACTCTCCCTCTTTCCCTCTCTTTACACGCTCCTTCCATCTTCGTTTTCCTCACCTTCTTTCTCCTTCTTTTCTTTCATCTCCCCCTCCTTCCTCCAAATGTATCATGATGCTGGGGAATGTAGCTATACATATTATTAATCACGCTGAACGTCGTCACTTCTCAAACCAATGCCGATCAGACCATCTCATTCACGCCAAACGCGCTGAAGAGGAAATACTGTTACCATTATGGTTAGATGCACTCGATGCCCCTCTTATCGGCTGAAACTCAAGGTCGCCAGGCTTCTGGGGCCTGCTCCAGTGGTTCAACCTGGGCCGACCCAATCTGTTAAAAGAGACAACGAGGGAGTTCGGCACAGGATCATTTCATTCACATCCAAACGTGCGCTCGATACCCTGGAGGGTCGAGCCCAACACAAGCCTAACAACGAACGTCGCCAAGCCCTGTATTCTACCCTAAGGAACCACACTACACCTATCTCCTAATTAAACACAGAAATCAGCATCTTGCCCTCTCCCATATTTTTTTTTTACCTGGCTTAGTACCGCATGCTTATAATTCATTAATAAGATTTTTAATTATCGACAGTTAATTAGCGACATCAACCACGGCCAACCATGCGTTAATTTTGTAGCAAAGATGAACTTGCTATACTTTGGAAGGCAGGCCTAACCTTCTAACTGAAATAACTGTTGAATGAAAGCATATTCTGAGAGTTTTCGGTGGATCTCTGACCACATTAGTCAACATCAGCATTTTGTCTGATTAAGCTGGATTTCACCCCCAGGAAAGTGTGTGGCAAAGTCACTTATACTGGACAAGTAAATAAACTCATAGTCTAAGGACGTTGCAAACTGATGACAAGAGGTGTCGCTCACGGTCTCTTTTCAGAGAAAGTTTGACAATGGCCATTGCGTTCAAAGACATCAGAGAAAGAGTGTCGACGCTAGACGACTTCAATGACCTTCTAAGAAAACTGTGTACACGGCGGTGCCCTCTATCGTCCACGCATAAGTGTCTGACCTGCCCTCAGAGCTACCAGGACCACTAGTTACAGGGCTTTCAGATGCTCAGAATCCTGGCTGTGGCAGAGACTTCCCTAGGAAATTCGGCAGACGGAGGCTGTCATCCTTCGAGAGAATACTAAAACTTCACTGCTTTGCTCTGTTACACTGTAAAGCGCTGTTAAGCAAAATTCTGGAAACAGGCCCTAGGCAGGGTTTGTTGGTTGTTGTTTTTTTTTGCTACACATACATATACATACAATAGAAGATCATCGTAGAACGCATTACTGTGGCACGCTGCTATGGCCATCAGAAGCACATCCATCGGCATTCACATCAGCCTTGTACAGCACATTCTGAGAAGAGAAGATAGATTGGCCGGAGATAAGAAGGAGAGGAGACCCAAGCACTAAAAGATGACTGTTCATTCCGCCAGGACTAGACGATAATCGTCTACTTTGCTCCTTGTTATCAGCAAAATGACACCTCGGACAATGTGTCAGATCTCGGGGGCACAAATTTCATCCGGCCATTCCTGAGCCAGCCATCAGAGCGGCAGAACGCTATCGACACGTCTCTGCCTCGCCCAGCGGTAGTGATCCCTGGAAGATAAGGATGTACCGCCACATAAAAGCTCGCCCTTCGCGAAAGGCTCAGGCTGTGCCGGGCATAAACTGTCGGGGTTGAACCGTTCGCCCACGTAATAAGGCGACATCAGCCCACACCGCATTGCAGCCATTGCCCCAGAAAGCCCGGGTCTGCAATTTCTCTTCGATTCTCCATTGCTGAGGCCATCGCCTGCCGACACCTGATTCGATATTCCATCCTTCACGCGGTTGTTTCTCCGACCCGGCAAGTCAGTGCCTCCTCGGCAGAACAACGTATTCGGGAAGTGATGGCGGTAGTGACCCGGTTTACAACTTGTGTGAAGTTCGTATCGCACACTTTT
Source organism: Theodoxus fluviatilis (assembly GCA_034096865.1). Classification (NCBI taxonomy): domain Eukaryota; kingdom Metazoa; phylum Mollusca; class Gastropoda; order Cycloneritida; family Neritidae; genus Theodoxus; species Theodoxus fluviatilis. Next base: position 8,169 of record JAWQFJ010027705.1, on the reverse strand, counting down.
ACGACCCCTCCGTTCTGCAGGAGTGAGTAGCGCGATAAACAGTGAATGGCAAGTCAACAGTCGAAGATGCTCTGCAGTCACCCCAAGTTGATCTTCCATAAAGAAGTGTGGGCTTTTGACAGTGTCGAGGCATAAATGCGTTCGGCCCATGCAAAGGAACATTAGGGATACACTTTTCGTTGCCTTCCCAATAGCCCCCGATAGAAGTTTTACTTAGTACTTCATGGAGCCAGACGATTTTTGGTGACAGTTTAATGTGGCTCTCCTTCAGCACTCTTTTATCTCATGTATTTAGAGCAGCAGAGTAGAACCGGGTGTGCATTACATGTGAAAGCTGATAACGACAACGCGCATCAAGAGTCTTGTAGCACAGGTTCTGAATTCACGTGTGTTTTTGCCTCGGGCAGCCTCTTTGGCTATATAGGGACACCGCTGGCTGAGCTACTGAATAAGGCCCCCGAAGGCGAGCAGTCAGGGGATCCAGCTGATGAAGGGGCATCGAGCAGTTCCAGCCCCATATTGTACACTATTTGCCATCATTTCACATTGCGTGGCAGCTCAAATGCACAGCATACCGCATCAGTCATTCTCTGGTTTGACCCCTTTACCCACGACTAAGCACAGTTACACGCACATACATGAAAACGTGCATGCACGCATTTGCACACACGCATTTAGACGCACAAGCACGCGCGCGCGCGCGCACGCACACACACACACACACACACACACACACACACACACCTCTAGTACCTCAAAGCAATCCTTTGTGCTGACTGAGCGAATCTAATCTCTGTTTATTGCACTCATCCTGATTGCACCGAAGTGTCTCGTCATCTTGCCAGTCTCTCACCATACATTTCAAATATGATTTATGCCTTTGATAAAAGGTTCCAGAGGAAACGCCGACTATCTTGGAATGGTATCTAGTGATGTTCCCAGTATGCGCTAATGCGTCGGGCAATCACTGGAATTTCACGAGTGACTTACTTCTGTGGACCAAGGGTCAGTCTGTATCGCTTCCCTTCAGAAGTCGGCTTTAGGAACTGACTGATACGTCAATGGGAGCGGGCCAAAGTTCGGCTCGGCATCAAAGACGGAGCATGATGCCATCTCCCAGGCCTCGCCGCAAAGGATATGGGGACGTTTCAGGGTGGGACGATCAAGGCCGAGGACAAGAGGAACTGAGGAAAGAGTGGGGGGCCTTGTACGGTGGAAGTAAGCACAGGGCAGAGAGGGAAAAGGGGAAGCTGGGACTGTGAAAAGGTTGCAGAGGTGGGCAGAACAGAGCAAAGGTGGCAGTCTGAGTCGGAGATGCAGGCTGCGCACAATATTTTCTGACATCTTCTATCCAGACAGATGCGAGTGGAGGGGTCAGAGGTGACCCCGCTCCTCCAGGTGGGAGTAGGAAGTCAGAGATTGAAGAATGGCGGATCCCGAGAGCACTTGGCCCCGGATTCTGAATGGCCGGGGACGCGTTGTCGTCACTTCCAGAGTTATTTGTAGAAGCCACGTGCTTTCAGACATGTTGGTAGGAGGCGAGCGCTGTCTGCTAAGCTGTGCTACGGGAGACGTGCAACCATGCCGACTTCTTGCTGCGTGAAAAATTGTTTTAACAACCAACAAAAATAAAAATTAAAACGCTCCTACTACTTTATACCATCAGAGAAAACCAATCTAGGTCCGATTGTGCAAAGGGTGACCGAAATTAGACGAAGAGGATGGAAAAAGAAGATTTACAGAATAGATCTGACCTTTCGAGACAAACACCCGGCGAGAATCATCAGACATCTCCCACGAATCCTGCTACGAAGAATCGATAGAGTTCCAAAGACCTATGATTCTTAAAATGTTCCAACGTGTACGCCGATGATCCGAGTACAACAATTAAATATGTCCATGGCACTCGTTTACGGAGTGTTCCTCAATTCCGGATCAAGTTGGTCTTTCGTCAGCTGGTATGGATGGATGGATGGATGGATGGATGGGTGGATGGATGGAGCTTTACGGCTTATCAGCCTTTGTAGGCTACGTAAGGCCACCGAGCACAAAAACCACTAAAATAGTTCCGAGTCAGCGCAAATCAAGTCACGATGTACCTAGTTATTCGCCTCTTACGAATCGCGATGGATGGATGGATGGATTGAGTTTTACGGCATATCAGCCTTTGTAGGCTATATAAGGCCATCAAGCACGACAATCGCTAGAATCGAGCAAACGGAAATCAAGTCACGGTGTCCCTATTTATTCGCCTCTTACGAGTCGCGAAGGGAGATGTGGTGGGTCAATTCTTACCCCCCTAAAACAGAGGGAGCGTCAGCGGGTGTGGATCGAGCCCGCCGATCACCTCAATTTTGTTGAGGTAAAATTGACAGGCATCGGGCTTGCGAAAGTCAACGTAACGCGTTTTCTTCCTCACGGACATTACCTTAGAAAGAAAAATGTATCAACTAACTCTAATTATTTTAGATGTTGGTTTCTTGGCACAGCCAGCTTACCATGTCGGAGCAGATAAACAAATAAGAGAAAAGCGAAACGATCACTCGTGCACTGAGTTTTGATGCGTGACCGGGACACTCCCCGCCGTATGTTTTGTTTGATTTGTAAGGTTTGAGCACTTGCTGTAGGTGTAAAAATGGTCAGTTATTAATATAATTCGTGAATTTAGTTGTCGTGAAACTTTGTTTTGTGCTTTAATGCCATTTTCTTGCCATAATCTTACACGTTACAACTTACATTACGCCGAATGCGGGCAAGTTGATCATGCACTCATCGACTCGATGATCGTGAATTTTCTGTCCTCGCCTGACCAGGTAAACGAAATAGTCAATTCAAGCCAGAACTAAACAGTTATCTGCTGCCACTCATTCAAGCTTTACATGAAACATTATATCACACTAGCTCGATCGTCTGCTGGCGTACTGGCTACGGTTCGATCGTGTTCGTCTGCTAGGTGCGTACTGTATGGTTTGTTTACTTATTTTCTGTGGGTTTTATGCAAAAAGTATACGTTACAATAGTCTATTATGACTATTTTCAATAAGGTTTTTTTTCTTCTAATTAAACATATTGCATACTTTAATGCCATTCTTTTGCCACGATCTAGCGAAAATCACTCCTCAACACAGACCGGAAACATACCCCAACATATAGCACCGGAAGTTATGCAACCTGCGATCAAGGCTGCGCTGCTAATTACCATATGACCCCTGGTGAACTCTTCTCCGGCCATTGTCCTCAGATAATTCACTCACACCTTGCGTTGTTCTCGTGGGTCACTCAGTTGAAGTAAAAGTTGCTGTTTCCTCTGATAAAGGGGCGAGAGGAGTCAATCGCTGATGCGTCTCTGGATAAACAAGTTTTTTTTAAAGAACTTGCACGCATGACTGACAAATACTTTGACCATTCTTAAAAAATACAAAGTTGAGGATATTGAGTTGTTGCTATTGTTATATGTTTTATACCAAGCTTAATTCCTCTGTCAAAAGTCTTCTCCACAAAATAGAACATACCGTGCCATTCTAAATGTTCCAGCAATACATGTATATCGACAGGGAATGATGTAAAGGGTTTGTATGGGTCCATCCACCATTTAACTATAGCCGTTTGCTCAGACAGCATTATCCTTTACCCCGACTTTTCGGCCTGCATTGTTTGCCTTTCTGTACCATCTCAGCTCCCATTTGTCATACACTGCGACATCTCAAATGAAATCAGTGTCTTATTCTGCAATATGATTGCATCCTCACATGCAGCCGTTATTCCTCAGGGTGCGAAGAAACTTCGAGGCAGATGGACATGCAACAGACGTCACCTCCAAATGGGTTTTGCCTGAACGCGTGCTTCTGCAGATAGCGAGACCTCATTGGTCTGCATCTTACAATTTCTTCAGCCTCTTGGTCTCCCAAGGGCGCTTCTACTCATAGACGGAGATGAGCCTAGCCTGGCCTAGCCTAGCCTAGCCTAGCCTAGCCTAGCCTAGCCTAGCCTAGCCTAGCCTAGCCTGGCCTGGCCTATCATCTCCAATTTTATCCTATCATATTCTATCTTATCCTAACCAGCTCAATTCTATCTTCGCCGACCTTGTCAAATACATGTCGACTCTGAACGATCACAATTCTGCCATTGTCTGCAGTAGGCGTTCACCAAGTATAGAAATTCCCGCAAGCTCTTGCTTTCTTAAAACAAAAATATTATGTAAGGAAGTTATTGGGGTAACGGGCAAGCGTGACTGCAGTCATTAATGCCGGTGATGGGCAGTGAAGGTGATGAAAGAAGCTGGATGACACGAGTACTGTAGCCTACGAGGGACGGTCTCGAATAATTGGTTGCTCGGTAGATAGGCCAGTGGTAGTAAATGAAACATAGGGCTATGTTCTATCGCAGCATTAAGAAAACTGAAAACCACCGATATGCTATCAGCTATCATTTGAGTCGAAAATTGATGGGCAGTGGGCTAGTAAAGACCTATTTTCATCCACATATACAAACATCCATGGATCGTTGACGGGAAGGTCCATGCTTTACATTCTCCATAGAACAGAGGAAGCCTTGTTTTCCATCCCTGCAGACACCTTCCAATTTCGTCTACAATATAATAAAATATATACCCGCATGATTTCCTGTATTGCAGCTACAACATCCTCCTGATGATCTTCAACTACTTTCTTCCCATGGCAACTCTGGCGGGCACCTACACGCGCATTGGCTGGGAGCTGTGGGGCAGTCAGGCCATTGGGGAGACCGTGCCCATGCAAGCTGAACGCATCAAGAGCAAGCGCAAGGTAGGATGAGAGAGACAGAGAGTGAGAGAGAGAGGGTGGAAGAGAGAGAGAGAGAGAGAGAGAGAGAGAGAGAGAGGGAGGGAGGGAGGGAGAGAGAGAGAGAGAGAGAGAGAGAGAGAGAGAGAGAGAGAGAAAGAGAGAGAGAAAGAGAAAGAGCGCGCTAAAGAGAGAGAGAAAGAGAGAGGGGGAGGGAGGGCGAGCGAGGGAGGGACGAGAGAAAGAGCGAGAGCGACAGAGACAGAGAGAGAGAGAGAAATAAAGAGAGAGAGGGAGGGAGAGAGAAAGAGAGAGAGAGAGGGAGAGAGAGAGAGAGAGAGAGAGAGAGAGAGAGAGAGAGAGAGAGAGAGAGAGAGAGAGAGAGAGAGAGACGTAGTAGGGAAGAATGGAAACGAAGCAACGACGAAGACATACAGAAATGAAAGGTTCCGAACGCGAGATTCACATGGACAGTCGCACATCAGACTGGATAAACATTTACATTGTCAATTAAGAAGAAAGGAAGGGGAAACGTGGCGGCAACAAACTGAGAGAGACAGATGAGGCTTGTTCAGGAGTGCAAAGCGCTGCATGAGCGCTTCATGTTGGCAATTGAGCACTCTTTGCCTCTCCTGAACACCTACAGATTTAGTGCAGCACGTCACTTGTTAAAGAGAAGGTAATTCTTCTGCGCCCCATGTTGTGTTGATAGACGCTAAGAAAGTGTTTTCTTTGCCACAGACATCGTTTATGCACGTTTAAATGTATTCTGCATGAATAAAGTCCACTACTGTGTCATCCTCACTTGCCATTACTCGCACATACAGAGCGCTTGGGGCAAATAAAGCCCGTTCCAGTCCCAAAATGATGTTTCTGAGGGTTATTTTACGCATCGACGGCCAGTGCGGGATCGAAGACGCCATTTAAAAAATCATATGAATCACTTCGGATCGGTGATGCACAGCGCTGCTTAGCACTGAGTGAATCACGCCCCAAAATTGCTGTTCAGGAGTGAATCACATGCAGCGCTTTGCAGCACTGCGCCTCCTGAACAAGCCTATGGACTTGCCGCAAAAAACGGAGGAGGATGAGCTGAGGCTGCAAAAGGCTTGAATCATGCGGTACATGCGCCGCAATAACATACGTTTTACCACTCGTACTAAGAAACCAACACAAGTTTATTTGAAACACTTTACACCGTGCAGCGACCATTAAGGCTCTTCGCTATCATTAGTCAAAACACTGTCCCTTCCGCCGATTTGTTCTATCGCTTGCATGCACTAAGATTATCTCTGGACGATAGCTTAAAGACCTTTCCCCCCCTCGGGCCTCCTCATTAGCACAATCAAAGTTCCTTGGACCAAACCGAATCGTGCTTTGTGCTTCTTTGATCTGGAGTAAAGTTGGAGTGTTTAAATTGCAGCCTCACTGGAAAAGTCCAGAGGCAGGGATATTATGGACGGGGCAAAGCGCTACTCCAGAGGAGAGGGGATTTCGAGCTGTCCAGCAAGGACTGCCTCTGTTTGAAGGGTGGACAGGACGAGCTTGTTGAAAACCACACGCTTTGAAAGCGTTCTGTTAACTGGATACTCCTGTAGAGTGCCCTTGATATCACCTCCAACTCAGTTCGATCTGCAGACGAAGAGAGAGAGAGAGAGAGAGAGGGGGGGGGGGGGGGGGAAACGGACGAATGGACGGATGGACGGACGGACGGACGGACGGACGGACAGACAGAAAGACAGACACACAGACGGTCGGACGGACGGACACACAGACAGACAGACAGACGGACAGCCGGACGGACGGACACACAGACAGAAGACAGACACACACACACATGCGCACAGAGACAGACAGACAGACAGACAGACAGACAGACAGACAGACAGACAGACAGACAGACAGACAGACAGACAGACAGACAGACAGACAGACAGACAGACAGACAGACAGACAGACAGACAGACAGACAGACAGACAGACAGACAGACAGACAGACAGACAGACAGACAGACAGACAGACAGACAGGCAGGCATGCACGCAGGCAGGCATGCAAGCAGGCACTGACACTGTGACAGACTGACAGACCTACAGACGGACTGACGGACGGACAGACAGGCAGACAGACAGACAGACATACAGACAGCCAGACAGACAGACACAGTACAGACAGACAGACAGTCAGTCAGTCAGTCAGTCAGTCAGTCAGTCAGTCAGTCAGTCAGTCAGTCAGTCAGTCAGTCAGACAGACAGACAGACAGACAGACAGACAGACAGACAGACAGACAGACAGACAGACAGACAGACAGACAGACAGACAGACAGACAGACAGACAGACAGACAGACAGACAGACAGACAGACAGACACACGAACATGAAGACTCACAGTGTGGAAATGAATATGCATATATACGTTTACTCACACATGAACTAAAGGCAGCCAGCAGCAACCAGATGCAAATTAGATAAAAGCGAAAGGCAAGCAAACAAACAAACATATGTACATTTGGTGCAAGGGAAGAGTTAGAAAAAAGAGCAGCAAAGTCAAAGAGGAAGGTCACACGAAGCACAGAGAAACGTCTCACAGTTTTTCTTGCTTACCTTCTGGGTTTTGTCTAAGCATACACTATCGCGAAGGTCCCATGCAAAAACAACATCTGGCCTCAAACAGAATTGATCCTACTTCCATTTGCACTTTAACTTAACCGCTCTTGAAACGCGATGTATGACTGTTCTCAAAGTGAGCGCATTTTGTGACTGGCAATTAAACCGTCAAAGATGCTTGCTAAAAGGGCCGTGACATTCATGCGTAAATAATGCTGCTGCTTTTGTCCCATGTTGACGGCAGACAGTTTCATTTTTCCTCGATGCTCGAGGTAAAATATTTAGAACCCATTGCCTCATCATTGAACTAGACTGCACGAAATGCCTTGTTTCTATTTTGGACTATCGACGTAGTGAAGTCCTCAAGGCAGTGGTGTCATGACTGCACTTTCCGCACGAGACGTGCGCTTTCGGTGAGGAGGTTTCCACACACGGGAACACTTGAAGCCCAGTAGTCATTCCCGAGATCATGACATTGAGAAAGACTGCTGCTCAATTGCCACTCCCATTCAGTGACTTGCATACCAAGTTTCTAACACTTGTTGTAGCCAGTTTAGAAACAATTTTTATCGACGCAGACGTCAGTGGTGCCGGAAGTAAAAACCGCAGTTCAAACCCAAATGCACAAAGCCTAAGGCAACGAAAGCAAACTAATGCTGAGTCCAGACCAATGGATGCTGCAATGCATACGTTTCAAACACTTCGTTGTTTGTTTATTTGCTTGTCAGCATATGGACTTCAAAAAATCCAACATGACTTCTGCCTGCACATCACACGTCCACAGGTCAGTGAGTGCGACTCTC
>JAWQFJ010027704.1:37500-43939 GCA_034096865.1 Theodoxus fluviatilis | reverse complement strand
TTACTATTCCCATTCTACGTTTCCCTATATGGCCACCGCCAAGTATAAACCTAACAAGCAGGGCGCCAGCATCTTCACGGACACTGCTTTTGCTGAAAATAAATGTTATGACGCATAGTAAACATTTCTAATAATACTAATAACCACAAGGCATGAAAAAACGTTGTCTCGCCACAATTGTTTACATTTAAACATGTTTTGTTTAGTGTTAGTACACAGTTTGAAAGAATACAATAACCGGCATTGTTTACTTTTAGAAATGTTTTGTTTACTTAATAAAGTGTTGGTACACACTTTGAAAGAATACGAAGGTTAAGGCATAATAAACAGCATTGTTCACTTTTAGAAATGTTTTGTTTACTTAATAAAGTGTTGGTACACACTTTGAAAGAATACGAAGGTTAAGGCATAATAAACAGCATTGTTCACTTTTAGAAATTGTTTTGTTTACTTAATAAAGTGTTGGTACACACTTTGAAAGAATACGAAGGTTAAGGCATAATAAACAGCACTGTTCACTTTTAGAAATGTTTTGTTTACTTAATAAAGTGTTGGTAACCATAGCAGCATGCGATGGTCCACCAACACAGTCTGGCATGGGATCAGTTGGCCACAGTTTGCTCTTTATATTTTATTATTTTTTATTGATGGGCAAAGAGGGCCCTTTCCACAAGTCTGAACAGGTTGTGGTTCTGCTGTTGAATGAGCGCAGCTATCAGATGGACTCTTTGATCATCCATGGTGGAGAACAAATTATGATGCTGAAGACCAAGACCGAGGGTGATGAGGTCTGTACACCACAGCTGCCCGATCCATACTGAGATCCAGATGATTTTCTCCTCCATTTTATACAAAATATCGGGAGTCCGCAATTTTTCCTTCTAAATACTCTGGACATCCTAAATATACGAGATACATCCCAGATACAAACGTTGTGTCTGTTTAGAATACTTTATATACGAGATGCATACGCTTACATCCTTTCTATTTCCGTGCTACTAACAATGTATAGACGTTCCATGTACCTTATCTTTCCTTTCTCTTTCCGTTTTTTTTTTTTTTGACGATCAAGGGTGGCACGGAGTGCATTTAATTTTTTTTTTGACGCGCCAGGGTACTTTTTAATCTTTAAGTACAATCAAAGTTTGAGCTGCAGTCGAAACGCGTACAATCGAAAGTTTGAGCAGCAGTCGAATGGCGAAAGGAACGCTAGAAAGGGTTCTGTCAAAGAGTTCTGGGATCACAGGGCAGCCGTCGTGTTGCAGATGACCGAATAAATAAACACGAACAGTGTGGAGCAGTTACACTGTGAAAAGTGCGGTGGTCACTGGCCCTAGGCCTGTGGAACCCGCAGTCTCTCTCCGCAGTCATCTCGCGATCTGGATGAGGCAAGGACACAGAAGGCATTGCCTCGGAGGATAGCCATCCCGATTCGTTGTTTGAGCCACATGGTCTCCCGTGGCTCGCCCGTTTCACCTGCAGCGGATGCGAGTCGCGAGGATCCCCAGAGGATGCAGAGAGGATACAGCGGACGTTTAACGGATGTTTACGAACATAGTACGTTTGCTGCTTGTATGTGTCGCGGCTTTACATCGTACGTTCATCCGTTCTAAAAGTTTTGAGCAGCTCAAAACTTTTTGCGCGGACGAAATCACAGTGGACGGATGCTCAATGGATAGAGCGTATGAAACACGAATGCAATGAGTACAGAACGGATGCATAACGGTTTCCAACGGATGGCAAGATTTTTTTACGTTTTACATCCTCTTTGCATCCGCAAGTGCACTGAGACCGGGGCTTAAGCGTCATAAGCAAACTATTCTCGTCAGTGCTGACAAACCGATTACAAAGCTGGGCAGAAGAAAACAACAAAATATGTGTAGAGCAAGCTGGTTTCCGAAGGGACCATTCAAGAATAGATCATATTTACACGCTGCATGCAATGATTACGAAGCTGGTCTATGGTGGTGGAAGAGGAAAATTCTTTGTAGCATTCATTGCTTATGAAAAGGCGTTTGACTCGGTGAACCGCCCATGTCTCTAGATTGTTCTTGCAAAACTAGGTATCTCAACGAAACTCATGAAAATGTTCAAATCAATGTACAGCAAAGTGCAAGCATGCATTAGATGGAATGGTTGTAGATCAGATTTCTATGATTGTCTTTTCGGAAAAAACAAGGCGCCCTAGAGAGTCCGATATTATTTCCCTACTTATTACCTCATTCAGCGTGGCTGAGACTAGTGAATATAGTCTCAGCAACAGGTTGGTCACGTGATAGCCTAAATTCTTCCATAACATGCATACCACCGTTCTGAACAGCCACGCTGAATGCCATATCACATCGTGAGTGTATTCCTCCGCTTGTTGTGATACACTCCATACTGGCAGCCATTTTTCCGTCAGTTCATTTTCTAAACATCGATTTCCCATGAATGTAAAACTTGTATGCGGTAAAATTCGAATCACAAGAGTGTAATATTGTGAACTCTACTAATTATAAGGACTTTGAATACAACAGCAATATTTATACTTTATTGAGCGAGTAAGGCAACCAATCCCGTCTGCATAATCTTCGATACACACAGAAACCCACTGAGTGCTTTTGCTGATGAGGAATCATTAATTTAATGTATGCTTAGAAGGATAAAACTTACAAAAACTGCTTCTGAGCTATCCGATAATATCGAACTTCGGAATCGGACGGATTCCTACAGAAGAAACTTCTATTCGATTAACGTTCAACACAGACGGAATGTAGGTTAAATCACTTACTGACTCCATCAGATCAGTCGACACCGAATGATCGAAGTGTGGAGCTCGTCAAACAGTGTGAAGGCAGTTAGACCACAGGTTCCGGCCAGAAAGCATTTACTTGCGAGAGTATAACCATAGATTCACGAAACCATCCCGGACCCATAGGAATCCTTTTTGCTGCGTAGGTCCAAAGATCGCGTGTATTACCAAAGACTATTCATAACTGTATAATCTTTGGTATTACTATACACAATCGCATGTGCTCAGGGCAGTTTGCAACCTTATAGACACGTTCGCGCTAAAAGTAGTTCTCAAATGATTTCCTGAAAATCTCATAGATTAGTTTTATTAGAACACCAAATTTGTGTTTATCTATCGGGATAAATAATTGGAGTGAAATAGAATCGCCTCTTTTTACTCTCAATGGTCTTCTGATCATGTTGAATTTTGATTGGTAGAATCAATGGAATGTGGAGCCGAAGTCACGTGACCAACCTGTGTCAGAGATACTATATCTCTGTGTTCAGAATGTTATTACCTTTGTTGTACAATATGTTCGAGAACACAGTAGACACGGAATCCAGATGCATAGTGGAATGGCGGAAATATTTTTTTCTTCTCTTCGCAGATGACATTGCGTTGCTCTCTATCTCCCCCATAGGTCTACAGACCCAGATAAACAACCTTGCTTATATGTCCAGCCAAGTAGGTCTTCGAATTCATTTCAACAAGACAAAAGGCATGGTTTTCAGACGAGGCGGCTTCCTGCATGGCACGCCGAGAAAAATGGTTCCTTAACGGAGCGCAGCTGGAAGTGGTGAACTCCTTTAAGGCCTACGCACACGAGGCAACCAAAGTCTCTTGCCACGTTGCTTGCGGCCGGTTGCTTGCCATGTGGCAGGCACTGCTGGAGACTGAGCTCGCACATGCACGCTTCCACTGTGACCTTTCACCTCTCGCCACGTTGTATTTATGGAAGCGTATTAATTCCCGCGCTTGCACTCAAGACGCTCTGCATCTCTCCCCAGAAGGCTTGCCCTAGCATGACTGAAACTTAGAGTGACGATGGCGACAGTACTTCGTCATCTAAGCTAAGTAAAAAGAGAAAAAGATCGTGTTGGTCTCGTGAATGGCTGACAAAACGACCAAGGCATGGTGCCTACTCGTGTCTGCTACAAGAGCTCCTCAACGAGGATCTCAAGGCAACAAGAACTTTCCTTCGAATGAGCCATGAACATATTCAGGAATTGTTGCAGCTGGTTGGGCCTCAATTAATTAATCAATTTAATCTGAACAGTATTTTCATAACACAGATGCAATTTAAATGTATCGTATTCGTGGTATCAGACAACACTAGCTTTGTACACAATGTCAACAGATGCTTCGCGTTGTAGATGCGTTGACCTGCATTTGCATTTGTAAAATGTAGGAGCTTTCACGACCTATTGATGCATTCAACATACAGCTTTGATAAATTAATGCTGTTCATGGCTTACATTTTCTTTGGATGGGGTGTTTAGTATCCCGAAATACAGCGTTTTCTGTGCGAAGCTTAGACAGGTCCGCCATTTACTTTTTCGAACAGTCGCGAGAACGCGACAATGAGGCTCTAAAGTCGCCCTGTGATTGGTGGATTCACAGAGAGTGGCTGGAGTGGCACGCCACTGCCCCCAAAACTAGAACAGGTTTAACCACGAGCAACTCAGTTGCTGGTGGCGTGGAAAGTTGCTTGGAATGCCAGTTGCTTTCAACCGACATCGCACACGAAGCAATGTATGGCGAGCAATCGAGTTGCCCGAGTGGAGTTGCCTCGGGTGCGAAGGCCTTTAAATATCTCGGGTATATTTTTACCACAAAACTATCAGATAGTATAGCACTGGATAGCGTAACCACAAAGGCAAAACAAAAAACTATTTCACTTCTAAAGATGATGTGGACATTGCGAAGCCGAAAACCTAGCTTATTTTTCAAATTATTCGATGCACAAATACTGCCTTCACTGCTATATGCATCCGAGCTATGGGGTTTAAAGGAGCAACATAATTTTGAGAAAGCACATCTCTTTGCCTGTAAACGTTTCTTAAGTGCCAGCACTGGGACTTCGAATATTCTAATCTATGGCGAAACGGGAAGATTTCCAATAATGATAAATAGCACTATAAGGGCCGTGAAATATTGGTTCAAACTCCAAAAGATGACTGAAGACAGATTACCTAGACAAGCACTACGCATGCTAGAAGGTGCAACAATACCAGACCAAATGAACTGCTTGAAATCTATCAGAGATAGTCTACGTAAATCAGGGTTCGCCTTTGTCTGGCTAAATAGAGGAATAGATTGTGAAAGAAGCTTCCTCAGAAAGCTGAAAGAAGACTACAAGATTGCTTTAGACAAGATTGGCACAGCAAAATAACTGAAAATGAGCGCTACCTACTGTACAGTACACACAAAGAGTCATTTGAATGTGAAAAATACCTTAACAATATAGAGATAGGAAAATTCAGAGTTGCTTTAACATATCTTAGACTAGGAATAAGTGATCTACGTACACATATGTTCAGACGAGATGATAGGCATTGTCCATTTTGTACAGATCTTATTGAAGATGAATATCATTTCCTGTTAGAATGTCAAACTTATAATGATCTTAGAGAAAGATACATTCAAAGGTACATACCCTATCTAGAAAATAGGAGTTTCACTTTTCTTTTTCATGGCAAAGGATATATTAAGACAAAACACGTTGCCATGTTTACACATTGTGCCCTTAAACGCCGCCGAGATCAACTTGCAAACGATTGTGAAACTGTACATCTTTCACACACCCACACCCCACCCCTAATAGCCCCATTGACCCATAATTGAAATGTTGATCCCGACCAACCCCCTATCCCTTTTGTTGTTATGAGAAACCATTATGATTGTAAGGTTTTGTTTGCATAGCAAAGAAATATGCTCAAATGCAGTTTAACATGTAATTGTTGCAAACATGTACTATGCATTTGTACCATTGCTACGGGCCGTCGGCCTTGCAATAAAATATTTTTTTAATCTATCTCTCTCTGTCTCTCTCTCTGTCTCTCTCTCTGTCTCTCTCTCTGTCTCTCTCTCTCTCTCTCTCTCTCTCTCTCTCTCTCTCTCTCTCTCTCTCTTACTTTCGTTGTCACTTTTTCTCCCCTCTTCCTCGTCCTCTCCAGGTGACCATTCGACTCCATCCAGTCACGACGATTTCAGACTATAATGAACCTTAGCAGCCACTGCGTCATGTTAACTATGCACTTTCACTACAGAAGACAAGCACAGAAACATTTCGCATCATGGCTGGCCCCTCAAAAAGGCTTATGAAATATGATTGGTAATGCAAGGCCCATTGCTGACAAAAGGAACACAAAAGACGACACTGGGGCGCGTTCAGTCGCTCTCTTTGAAGGCTTACATAGAACTACATTTCACCTGCAATGTCATTCTGAACGACGTTGTAGGTGCAATGTAGCTCTATGTAAGCCTTCGGAAAGGAAGTTGAACGCGGCCCTGGTCAGCAATTGGCGTACGAACTTCCGAGTAATGGATTCTACAGGTTTCTTTTTTTAATTATAACTAGCGACTACTCTCTCCAATCCTACCGTCTTTGTTCGTGCCCCCCCCCCCCCTTTCTCATCCAATGCTAATGTTCTCCAACCCTAC
>JAWQFJ010027704.1:15000-27500 GCA_034096865.1 Theodoxus fluviatilis | reverse complement strand
ATTGACGCCGTGCATCTCGGCATTCAGTATTCATCTCTTTTGTGGCACATTTAATGACTCGACACCGGACTACTCTCTCGACAAGCTCAGCTTGAGGTCTCCTCGCGATTTCTTTCATGCACTGTCTCCGCAGTTCCGCTTCCCTCCCCCTCCCCCTCCCTTTTCTGCCCTCTCACCCTGCAGGGCAGACTGTCATGGCTGCAGCGTTCCTGGGTCACTGAATCCATCAGGCCATTCACCCTAGTGGGAAGGTGAGCAGCTCGCCATTTACCGATGGTTTTGCTACGGCGCCCTGCTTGAGCCCTTCAGCGACAGGGGCCCGTGTGAGAGCCACCGTCTGCACTTAACGTAAGTGTTACCTCACCTTACACACAGTTTCCTTGTGCTCCATGCTGGGAAAGTTTCTTGTAGTCACGATCTGAGCCGCGTTTTCCTGAGGATAGCGGAACCTGATCAGAAGAAGCTATAGCAAGCTTTATTTTCCATGTTATGTTAGCCCTCTTCTCTGCACAATGCAAACTACATAGGCGCTTCCTGGAATTTTGAACAACACCTATCATGGCACAAAAGGAAATGTGTATTCGGCAGTAGAGTTAAACATATTAACTTTGAAGTTCTTCATAGGAAACATAACGCTCACTATGGCTCAAAACGGGTTTGCGACATGACATACATCTATGTTTTTGCTGCTATTGTCAGAAGTACGTTTTATTACAATTACGAACATACAGGCAATCCACTAGACTGTATAACCAGCGGCAAAAATATTAATCAAATTATCTTATCGCCCCTTTACATTTGCCGTCGTATCTTCGCATTTCGATCGGAGAATGCGTAATGAGAATTCTAAAGTCTTTCTACGTGTTATTTGTCATGGTGCTTGCACGTGCCATCCCAATCAATTTCAGGCTCAACTCATGCGCAACTGATGTAGGTCTTGTAAGGAATAAAAATATCTATTTCATTGATTCACTTCACGGACAGTGCGCAGATTGTCCGGGTGGGTGAACTCCTGTACTTCACACAGTTGAGTTGACACACCTCTTGCACAAAGTAAGGACATGCTCGCAGTAACAAAAATTCCAGTCTTGCGCCATACAGGGGCTATGATAACCAGGACTTATGAAAGGTCATTCGTTTACTTCTACTGGGAAGGGCGACAGCCGACACGAATTCTCAGGTCGACAGTGGGGCTGGTGGAAGTGAACTCTGCTGGTCTTTGCCCGTTCCGCACCAGTCTGCAAGTGACAGCACCAAACCTAGCACGTAATACAACTAACTAGCGGTTGAAATCACCGGATCTTGTCAACATTTGAGGCAGTGACTCGACCAAAACTTTTTCTTTTAAACTGTTGCACATCACGCGAACTAGTTTGGTGAAATCAGTGGTAAACTTAACAATTCTTGTGGTAAGAATGTCTTGTGTGAGTTCCTCGTTGAGCTTTGATATAAAGCAATGTTTATCTTGTGAAGGGCAACTTGAATACTCTTGTTTTGCAATGATATTCCTCATTGTATATGTGGGTTTGTAAAAGTTGTGACGGAAAAGGAAACCCCTTTTCCGAATGTCGCGGATGATCTACAATCAAGAAAGAGTGAAGGGTACTTACACGTTAAAAAAACCGACTCAACCGAAGCACTCGAATTTGTTTTAATTGAGTGTAGTTCAATCGTCGTAGCTGTGGTTCTTGTCGTGGTGATGAATATAGTTGTTGCTGTTGTTGTTGTTGCTGATGATGATCATCCGCTGTTGTTGTTCTTCTATTTATCTTTAAGAGGAAGAATTTTTCAAATTTCGCTATGAAGTTTGAAGTAAGACAAAAGTCCTGTGAGCCTTGCAGTGGCGTCAGTAAGTGGAAGGAGCGCGCTTCCTTTGAGGTCCGCCGTGACGGGGTCGGCTCTCTATTGCGGAGGGCCGCTATTGCGGGGGGCCGCTATTGCGGGGGGCCGCTATTGCGGGGATTTTTTTGGTCAAAAGTTCTTAATTAAGGCCATTTTGATTCCTTTGTCCTAAAGCGCCAAAAATCCATAAACTTTTTGTTACTTAAAAAAACAACAACTTAGAAATGTTTTCTCTTTTTTTTTCAAAATATTTTCCCCAATATTTCTTGATCGGGTTTTACCGATAGCGCTCAGCCTAAGCCGCACCCGCCACCCCGCCTGACTGACTTAACCTGTCCGGGGAGTTTCACCTAAACCCGGACGCGTTACTTTTTGTCACGTTTGTGTCCAACATCAGCGTCGGGCCCTGGAGTTATGGCGTAGGGACCACCTGTTGAGAGTCCAACGTGGGATGGAGTTATAATATAAAGCTTCACCCGTTAGTAAAAAAAATGGTATGGTTTTTTTGGCGTTTTAAGACAAAAGAATCAAAATGGCCTTAAGAACTTTTGACCAAAAAAAAATCCTGCAATAGCGGCTCCCCGCAATAGCGGCTCTCCACAATAGAGGCCCGTCCCCCTCGTGACAAATGTGTTGCGCATCTTCGTCTTTATATGGCAGGTGTAACCCGTTTCCCGTGACCAGTTCCAGACCTTTCGCCCTTGACCCCGCACTCCTCCACTGACAGTGCATTTTGCGTAGCCCCGTAACACTGCCTGGCTGGGGAACTCACGTGGAGGATGGTACTCGCTGAGCAGATGTCAGCGCCGAGTTTATGAGCACCGTCAAGAGCATGTCCCCATTAACTTCAGCTCCGTCTCCTCTGACCAGTGTAGGCATGCTAATGTGTCGTCTCCGCCGTGCTGATGGCGAATTATGTCATCCTTAACATCACAATTGATTCAAGCCCAACGCGAAGGCGAGCGTTTTCACCGTCCTCGACACTTGGACGTTTATGAGAGGGTTGCGGGTTCGGTCCTTACCTGAAGTTCTGAAACCTTTCCTATTTTATTTCCAGAAGTTCTGTATTAGAAAGTGAAGTTGCTCATTGGGAAATCAAAGAATCACACGATAAAACGTTGTCATCGATGTAACCGCAAATGGAACCCAAAGTATTAAGTTTCACTGTCACAACCTGCAAAGACTGCAAGCGCTTCTCTTAGTGTGAGATGATCGTGTAATCGCACGGGCGATACACTTGATCAAACGTTCACTATGTTCTTGAACATGGAACACTGGTGTTTATAGGGGAAGAAGAGCGGAAATACATGGCAAAAACGAGAGTCCACGTCTCTTCAATCAAAAGAACCGCGATGCAGTCTTCCGGGAAATTTTCGCCTGCCTTCAGCTGAAATAGCATGTTCTAACAGTTCAAATAGTCTTTCGTTGGTTTAATTAAGCATTACCAATGGTAGAAATAGCTGTAATTTGACACGGTGCTTACACATGTCATCTTACTCAATTTCATGCGCATTGCAAGCATGCGTAGCTGATGCACGTATGATAGAAAACAGAAATGTTTGTTGACATAATTCAATGAGCGACTTTTTTGGAAATTATCTCCCTTGCCGCCGCTTGGCGGCGCGTCGGCTCCAAGGGGCTTGGTTGGTACACAGGACAAGTTCTTTCGCTTAGATTAGACCTGAGTGTTCGAGGTTTTTTAATTGTTTTCTTGCTGTCGCTTTCAAATCTGTTCACAGTACTAGGCTGGCTGGTTTACTTAGATGTGATTTTTTTTAATGCGTGCTAGCTGATATTAGGTTTAGAGCTTGAATTTTCAATGATATTACGCTTACAACTCCAGTGTTCGAACCAATGAAAACCACGGAAAGAGATGGCCGTTTCGTTCCTTGCATCTCATTGGCCAGCTTGTCATGAGGTCAGCCTGATCACGCGCTGACCTCATGACAGTTGTAAGCGGAAAAAGCGAGTTGTAAGCGTAGATGTGATTTTTTAAATGCGTGCTAACTGATATTAGGTTTAAAGCTTGAATTTTCAATGATATTACGCTTACAACTCGCTTTTTCCGCTTACAACTGTCATGAGGTCAGCGCGTGATCAGGCTGACCTCATGACAAGCTGGCCAATGAGATGCAAGGAACGAAACGGCCATCTCTTTCCGTGGTTTTCATTGGTTCGAACACTGGAGTTGTAAGCGTAATATCATTGAAAATTCAAGCTCTAAACCTAATATCAGCTAGCACGCATTAAAAAAAATCACATCTAAGTAAACCAGCCAGCCTAGTACTGTGAACAGATTTGAAAGCGACAGCAAGAAAACAATTAAAAAACCTCGAACACTCAGGTCTAATCTAAGCGAAAGAACTTGTCCTGTGTACCAACCAAGCCCCTTGGAGCCGACGCGCCGCCAAGCGGCGGCAAGGGAGATAATTTCCAAAAAAGTCGCTCATTCACTGATAGTGCTCAGATTCAATATTCCCTTACGAATATGCGTTTGCATACGTTTGCTTGTGCATACGTATTTTAAAGCGAGTTTGTGAATTTACACTTTCTTGTCGATGCGTCAGTTTGGGAATGCCTGGCTTTAATAGCACGTGTTTACTTTTAGGTGTGTTCGCCCCGAACACAAGATACGAGATGAAAACAAACAACACCTCTTTTCTTCCGACAGTGACACGTTTAATTTCTGACTGTCATTCAGAGTTCATTGGGAAGTGATTTATCATAAAACGAGTTATACCTGGTCTCCCCTATAACTACGTGTCTTTAATGCTCAGTCCAGGAGTTATATTTTCTTCCTTCACACTCAGCCAGTCCTGGGTGGATTCAAAAGCTTCACATCTGGCTTCATTCACTCAAACGGAGGACCCTTACAAATTCCGTAAGCCTTTGATCCACACAGAGGGCAAAGTGCGGCTCAGCTATTGTGCCAAAACCGTATTTGCATGTTTTTAGGAAAGAGGAAAATAACCTGTTTGTCTGGTTTGAAAACCACCTCTCATGTTTCGAATGGGAAAGAGTCCATTTGCAGGCATGAGGTAGTGTTATAGGAGGTCGGATGATAGCAGGAAGCGATTTTGAAAGGTCGTAGAAGTAGGACTACGACCTGTGGAACTGGTTCTAGCTAATACATTTGTCAGTAGTTCGCAGAATTTATTGTCTTCCTTAACTGGAGGGAAGCACTTCACGGAGACGGAACTGAGCTTTTCCGTGTATGACATCCGCTCACTGCATTGATGAATGTGTAGCCTACAGCAGCATTCACGTACACACAAACACACACATACACACACACACACACACACGCACACACACACACACACACACACACACACACACACACACACACACACACACGCACGCACGCACACAAACACACACACACAAACACACACACACACACACACACACACACACACACACACACAAACAAACACATACACACGCACGCACAAAAACACACACTCACACACACTTACGCGCGCACACACACACACGCACGCACACATGCACACACACATACATGAACACACAAATGCACACACACATACACGCATGCAAGCGCGCGAGAACACTGCTTGTGTCCATGCTTTTGTTGCAGATTCTCACGTGAAATTGGAGGCAGGACTGAAAGCAAGGGCACAATAGATGAACGTACATTATTCGTGGAGGGCGAAACAGCGGTTTCTGGAATCAGTACCAAAGTACACGAGGCGGTTTCAAAGGATATGTTTATATTATGGAATAAAGAAGACTTGAGTGAATCATTTTGGTGTGATGCAGACTTTGTCTTCATCACACTGTAGAGTTAGGAATCTAGTGAGGCCCTGAATATATAGGCATGCAGCAGCACCGACTGGTCTTTCTTCGACATCAGAGAGGAGCTGAATCAGTGGAATTATGAACTGTAAACATTCCAACGCTGATAGCCGCGTCTGTTACTTCATTCCTAGTCGTTTCTGCCATGGGAAGATTTGCCACGTCGAAAATCGTATTGTTTTTTCGATTAAAAAAACTTCTTCAAAGTGTTCCGCCTCTTCGGGTTGAAAGGTCAGAAATAACTTCTGAAATAGATGTCAGATCAGCTCTCGTGCTTATGTTTCTTTGCGAGAAAGAAGCTTCGCTCCTGGGCTATGATTTCCCATGAGGCCTTCGTGAGAAATACCGAAATGAAACCTGTCTACGCCTGTGGATTGCTGACCCGTCGCTCAAAACCACGTCGGTATTGTTGTCTTTTGCAAGCACTTCAAGCACTTCTAAGACTTAGAATCCACACAGATGGAATTCTGACCTTAATCCCACTTTTATATCTCCACATCCGGGTGTCTTTTTCCTTTCCGTTTGTGCAAAATCTTCGGTATCTCCACCGTGGCAGCGTGGTTGGGAAATTCAATGGCTGAGTTAAAGAGGTTCGAAGATGAATGCGCTCTGTAACATTGAGAAGGCTAGGAATATACGCCTATTACGAGAGTCGCTACTCTCGGAGATGTTCCCTTTTCAGTGGACACTTTTGCTTGTGGATTGACTGCTTCGAAAACGCAGCTAGTGGCGGTCCCAGACAGCCATTAAAGCCAGTTCTCAAAATGTCTTCATAGCACCAAGGCTGCTGCGATGATACTTCCTTGCGAACTGCACAAAGAAGCCACTGAGACATGCTTTTTGCAGCGGAATGAGTTCAGACCAGCCGTTCTAAGGAAATGTGGTGCAGAAATCCAACACCGTCAGCATCGACTGGTAAAAACGGGAAAACTGGTTGGCTTCAATCGAAACTGCCTTCCACTGCATCGAATCCCTCGCAACAGCGATCTCACGCAATGTAGAGAAATGGCAGATCCGGCTTGAGAACAAGTTTCCCAGCACTGTGCTGAGTCGCTGGCCTCCACGCCCTGCCGAATGCAGTCAATGCAGGGCAGGTCCTGTTACAGGTATGAAGGGGGCAGCTAGGCATTTCACATGATGTGCAAATAAGCAGAAACACATTTCACTCCCGATGAGAAATAAAGCACTTCCGGGCGTAATTGTGGAAAAATGGAATCACTGTTTTTGAACTGCGTGTTCCGCGGAAAAGAGTTACGTGGTCGTTTGCGTTGTTGATGTGTTTTTTCGTTACAGAACTGCAGTGGTGATTATGGCTTTCGCATTTAATGCACAGGAACCACATGAACCATCGTCAGCATACAACGGATTATACAGTGACTTCTCCGCTTCTTTTTTACCACAGCCATCTCGACTACCACTACTTCCTCTACCACTACTTCCTCTACCACTACTTCCTCTACCACTACTTCCTCTACCACTACTTCCACTACCACTACTTCCTCTACCACTACTTCCTCTACCACTACTTCCTCTACCACAACTTCCACTATCACTACTTCCACTACCACTACTTCCTCTACCACAACTTCCTCTACCACTACTTCCACTATCACTACTTCCTCTAACACAACTTCCTCTACCACTACTTCCTCTACCACTACTTCCACTATCACTACTTCCTCTACCACTACTTCCTCTACCACTACTTCCTCTAACACAACTTCCTCTATCACTACTTCCTCTACCACTACTTCCTCTACCACAACTTCCTCTACCACTACTTCCTCTACCACTACTTCCTCTACCACAACTTCCTCTACCACTACTTCCTCTACCACTACTTCCTCTACTGCTACTTCCTCTACCAATACTTCCTCTACCACTACTTCCTCTACCACTACTTCCTCTACCACAACTTCCTCTACCACTACTTCCACTACCACTACTTTTGCTATCACCACTTCAACTACCACTACTTCCTCTACAACTACTTCCAGTACCACTACTTCCTCTACCACTACTTCCTCTACCACTACTTCCTCTATCACTACTTCCTCTACCACTACTTCCTCTACCACAACTTCCACTATCACTACTTCCACTATCACTACTTCCTCTACCACAACTTCCTCTACCACTACTTCCACTACCACTACTTCCTCTTCCACCACTTCAACTACCACTACTTCCACTACCACAACTTTCACTACCACAGCTTCTATTACGACAGCTTCCACTACAACTACTTCCACTACCACTATTTCCACTACCACAACTTCCACTACAACTACCACCGCCACCACCGCCACCACCGCCACCAGAATCACCATCACAGCCACAACCACCGCCACCATAACTATCGTCGCTACCATCACCATCATCACAACCTCGACTATCACATCCACCAACCACAAACACCGCCACCATCACCACAACCACCACAATTATAACCATGACCGCAACCACCGCCATCACAATCACCACAATCATCACCGCAGACACCACCATCTCAACAACCGCCTCAATTACCACACCATAACTACCATCACCACATTCACAATGGATATCACAACCACAACTTCTGCATGCAATCACCACAACCACCAACACCGCCAACATCAGCACCCCCACCACCACAACCAACGCTACAACCACCACCACAACCACCACTGCCAACACCACCACCACTACTACCACAACCACCACCATCACCACTACCTTCAACAACATCCCTCTCACCACGTTGTTTATCAAGAGCAAATGCCTGTAAACATATACGGAGGAGAAACTTCAGGGCAGATAAATCTTATGGCGACTTCTTTAAGTCCAAGTCCTTGCCTTGTTTACAAACAGAGGCTGACACTGGTGTCAGTTTACGAGATTTCTTGACAGTAATTCTTGTAATACATCATGCAGACAGAGTCCACACCAGCCGCCTGTACAACAACATGGAGGAGGGTGGGTGGGTGGGGGGCGGGGGGATGGGGGAGAGCGAATAGAGGCGGGGAGAGAGAGAGAGAGAGAGAGAGAGAGAGAGAGAGAGAGACAGACAGACAGACAGACAGACAGAGAGACAGACAGACAGAGAGGCGGAGAGAGAGAGAGAGAGAGAGAGAGAGAGAGAGAGAGAGAGAGAGAGAGACAGACAGACAGACAGACAGACAGACAGACATACAGACAGACAGACAGACAGACAGACACACAGACATACAGACACACAGACATACAGACACACAGTGACAGACAGATAGACACACACACACACACAGACAGACAGACAGACAGACACACACACACACACACACACACACACAGATAGACAGACAGACAGACAGACAGGCAGGCAGGCAGGCAGGCAGACAGATAGGCAGAAAAACAGACGGGCAGAAAGAGAGAGAGAGAGAGAGAGAGAGAGAGAGAGAGAGAGAGAGGCGGACAGAGAAAAGCACACACACACACACACACACACACACACACACACACACGCGCGCGCGCGCGCGCGCGCGCGGACAAACATATAGGCAGACGGGTGTGCAAACGGAGGCGAGGAAGGGAGATATGACAGGACAGCAAAGGAAGACCAAAATTCAGAAGAAAGGACCTTTCCGGAAATGAGGGGATGCAGTCAGGTCAAAGATGTGAGAGACAAGTTTCCTTCATTTCCAGAGGGGAAATAATTCTTTCTATCCGTAGCTGGAGCCGTCATCCCTTGGACGTGTTCATGTTCTTAGTCTTTCTGAGACCACGACGATGTCAAATGGGCTTTCGCCACCCGAAAGCTCTCGAGAGCGAAGAGGTCTCAAACGGGACACTAAACGGCTGATTCAAACATAGCACTTCTCCACACAGCTGCGGAAGGCCAGTTCAGAGAGGTTGAGACAGCCTTGAGGTGAAGGTCACTGCAAACATGGCGGGTAAGCGTGAAGTCTCGAGACCTTGTCGCTCAACCAGGGGAGATAAATGATGAGACCGCATCCGCCTGACGCTGTGTGGTGCATGTGACCCTTGGTCTTGTCAAAGGAAAAGGTTAAAGGGCACACACTTTAAGCATGAAAGATGTGCTTGGTGGGATGACAGGATGAGATGAAAACAGGAAATTATGTTCAAGTAGAAATTCTATGATAATGGAAAAGTCTCAATAAAAGGCATTTTAACAGCACTACCGTTGAAAGTATTTTCAGAGTTACTGACAACCAACACCCCCCCCCCCCTGCCCCCCCCCTGCCCCCCCCTGCCCCCCCTGCCCCCCCCCCCCCCCAACAAACAAAATACAAAAGAAAAACAGATATCCTTACGCATGGCTAATTTTAAAAAAATCTTTGTCAATATTCAATAGAATATCACACTATGAAGTCATTCTAGGAGTGCCTTTCTGACGCTACGTGAGTTTCATCCAATTTTGTCAGCAATAAGCGAACATTTTGTGATAAAATATTTATAACTCGAGAGACGAAAGGAAACCTATCTCTCCGTAACTGAAACAAAATCGAGTTGACTTTGAACGACAGTGTAAACATTGATTTATTCTTAATATGTCTTGTTTAATTTGGACGTATTATCGTATATCTCTGCTTACTTTGTCATTGGTGGAACCAGAAATACAATAGACACAATTTTCAATTGTCTTTTCTCGAAAGGTTAAATGTCAGGTCTCGATAAATAAAGCTGGTTGTCTTCCACGCAATTTTTGGGTTGATTTAGCCACGTGAACTACATTTATTTCCATGTATTGCACAATTTCGCCATTTTCTATAGGTTTTTAAATCATTTACTTATTTTGGTTTTGTTTTAACATCTGCTTTCAGAGCCATCGACACATTCTCAGTCTTTGGTTTTACTATCAACAGTAATCACCGTGGAGTTTTTCCACATATGAAATTTTTTAATGATTTCGTCTTCTTCGTCAGACTCTGATCAAAGTGATCGACAATTTAAAAGTAATGGAATGATATACTTTTGTTAAATTTGATCTCGACGACTGAAATATTCATCACCATTTTAGTAGCTCACAATCTTGTATCTTGACTTTTAGACCCATTCTCACAATGTAGGCATCCCTCCTCCCCATCCGCACCCCTTTTCCTCTCTCCTCAGTTTCTTACAACAACTCCGCCCCTCCACCCTCACCACTACCCCTCACCCTTCACCCTTCACCCGTCACCCCTCACCCTTCACCCCTCACACTCCTACTTGAAAGTGTTCTTTCAGGCGTGAGGACTTTCTTTCATTCAGTTGGATAGAGAGAGTGCGGAACGATCGTTTCAGAAGTGGTCTTTGTCGGTTCAATTTTTCCTTAATGCGAAACTGAGAACAGCCAACAATACCCATAGGATTCTTGAATCTACCTGGACCTACCGTAAATTCCGGCCTATAAGCCGCGCCTTTTTTTCATGAACGGACCCCTGCGGCTTATAAACCGGTGCGGCCAATCTATGGATTTTTCTCGAGAAAGTGGACTTGAATTCGCTCACTTACCTTTAAGTTTATTGTTGCTATGCGAAGTTCGTCGTATGACAACAACTCACACTCACACGGCACAGACAGCTGTGAGTTGGCAGTCAAAGTTAGGAATGATCGATCAGTTACACATTCAACCCAACAGAAGTAACACACACAAGACCGAAAGTAATGCCGAAAACACGTCGCCAAGTCTATGATGCAGCTTTCAAACTGGATGCCATCGCCAAAGCTATGGAGAAAGGGAATCGCGCTGCCGCCCAAGAACTAGGCATCAACGAATCTATGATTCGGCGGTGGCGAAAACAGGAAGGTGAACTTGCCAAGTGCTAGAAGTCCAAGAAAGCATTCCGAGGTTGCAAAGCACGTTGGCCAAAACTTGAAGACGAACTTGAAGACTGGATTAACACACAACGTGTTGATGGTCGCGGTGTTTCCACTGTACAGCTTCGTCTTAAAGCGCGCACAGTTGCATCCAGTCTGAATCTTACCGACTTGGTGTTTCCGTTTCAAAAGCCGTCACGTCCACCAATTCCATCAATGCAATCATCCCTGGTGGCACAACCAAATACCTTCAACCCCTGGACATCAGTGTCAATAGGCCGTTCAAACTCAAAATGCGCAATGAATGGGAACAGTGGATGACTGAAGGGGAGAAATCATTCACCAAAACGGGTCGCATGCGCCGTGCAACGTTTGCTGATGTGTGTCAATGGGTTCTGACAGCTTGGACTGCCATAAAACAGTCAACAATCGTGAATTGTTTCAGAAAGGCTGAAATCATCGAAGCAGACGACGCAACACACGAGGCAGCAGGCGCGGAGGAATCTGACAGTGACACTTCCGGCGAAGACCATTCAGCCCCAGAAGAGATTCTGAATCTGTTTATTTCGGATACAGAAGAGTCAGACTTTAGTGGATTCAGTGCAAATGATGGAGAAGAGCCCAAGTGAATCTGACAGTGACACTTCCGGCGAAGACCATTCAGCCCCAGAAGAGATTCTGAATCTGTTTATTTAGGATACAGAAGAGTCAGACTTTAGTGGATTCAGTGCAGATGATGGAGAAGAGCCCAAGTGATTCGGTTGTTGAACTGGTGTGTGCAACGTGTTTGTTTGTAACTGTTATTTTCTCTTGAGTTATTTGAATACATACTGTTGTTTTCACTGTTCTCTACTACGTTATTTTGGTTAATTTTGTGCGGCCTATACTAAGAAGCGGCTTATCTATGGAATTTTCAGAATTTTTTTTTAAATTCAGGGGGTGCGGCTTATACTAAGGTGCGCCTTATAGGCCGGAATTTACGGTAATTGCAAACACAGGCTTTACCAGAATGTTTGCGGAGACCATGTTCCGTCGAGGCACCTTCGCGTCTAGGTGTA
>JAWQFJ010027704.1:5000-10000 GCA_034096865.1 Theodoxus fluviatilis | reverse complement strand
TACTCCTCCCCCTCTCTCTATCTGCCACTCTCTCTCTCTCTCTCTATCTGTGTGTGTGTGTGCGCGCGTGCGCCTTTGTCGTCTGAAGTCTGCGGTAAAGCAGTCCGTTGGCTCAGTGACCAAGGTAAACCCAGAAAAGATGTGAAACGGGTCTGAATGAAGCACCAAAGTAGTGAAGTACATGAAAGGCCAGCACCTTACTTCAGCAGGAGTCAGTCGCTCGCCTCAGCAGCGCTTGCTTACAAGGGCATGGCTCTTTTCGGCACAGCTGGGATCTCATCGACCCAATGACCAAAACAAAACTTCTCCGCCAGCTACTGCAGAAAAGGGTCAATGACTCGACTGGGCGGCAGTCACAGACGGGGAAGAGGAGTTTGGTTTGGCCCGAGGAGAGCCCCTGTCAATCTCAGACGCTTACTGGCAGCGACCCTGCCGGCATCTATCAAGCACCAGCAGGCCAGAAGCCACAAGAACCATTCCACTCCCAGACGGCTTGGCTTCTTCTTGTGACCTCCAGAGCACAGAGGCCTCCTTGTTACAGCCCCGATGGCTGGGCGAGTTCTTCAATTGCTTATCAACCACTGCAGACGTGTCGAAGTTCCGCTGTTCCTCAGTTCCTCCTCCAAGTTAGCTTCAGATTCCCCCTCCCCGCAAGAACAACGGGGATCTTTGTGCAGAGCTCCCTGCTCAACAAAGATTGATAACTTGAAATGCTCTAACTCATTGCTTGTTGGGCTCATGTCATGCAAGATAAGGCTGTGTACGGCGTGCTTTTTGCAGGCTTGCGTTGCTTCACTCAATATGAGAACATTTGGAATGAGTGTTTGTGTATACCATTTGCTTGCACAAGCTTATAGCAGAGATACGGCCTGCAGCCTGGGATCAGAGGTTGGGTCCCGGGAGGATATGAAAGAGGAGGAGGAGGAGGAGGAGGAGGAGGAGGAAGAGGAGGAGGAGGAGGAAAGGAGGAGGAGGAGAGAGAGAGAGAGAGAGAGAGAGAGAGAGAGAGTCAGAGACAGAGACAGAGACAGAGAGACAGAGAGAGAGACAGACAGACAGACAGACAGGCAGACAGACAGACAGAGACAGAGACAGAGAGACAGAGACAGAGACAGAGAGAGACAGACACAGAGAGAGAGAGAGAGAGAGACAGACACAGAGAGAGAGAGAGAGAGAGAGAGAGAGTTGTACCATTGTTTATTTACCTCTTGAACTGACACATCCATATTTTGCGTTGTCCGGAGACAAATCGTTTATAAAAAATCAACTTATTTCACTCCTTCTGTATGTAGTTGAAATGCTAATTATTTTTGAAAAACTTTTTTAAAGATACTCTGACTGCATATCTTCGGTCGCACGCGCATGTATGGTGCTTTTGTGAAAACATGCAATGTATGAATTGGGCATTAATGTAAGCATATGCAAGCATGTGTTTGTTTATGTTTATGTGCCCGCGCCCACGTCCATTTACGAACACATGCGGTTTTCGTGTATTTGTCCTCATGATTACTGTTTTCTTGTGTGTTTTTCTTTCTGCAGGTTCTGTGCTTCGGCTTTGTCATCCATCTTCCACGGAGTTCTTCAAGTAACCCTCTCTCATGCAGCGAGGTTCCTTTCATATATGATATCAGGCATGCAGGCACCAGCAGCAATCTGGAAGGCGAGAGAGTCGGCCTTAAAATGTTCTGTAGGAGCACACGGCTTGTGCCAACACAGCGTCCTGCGAGGAGCGAGGAAAGTCCACAGAACAGGTTTCACCTTTGCCTCCACTGGCACCAAGTGAAACTGAAAAAAATCCAGTCAAAACAAGGTGCCCGTCTCTGTGGCTGGCTGGCTTTCTCCCAGCTCCGTCCCTCGCAGTAGACCTCACTCTCTGTTCCTAGTTCCACCCTGTCTCGCAGAAGACCTCACTCTCTGTTCCTATAGTTCCACCCTGTCTCGCATGCCTTGCCCTGGCCTTGCCCGGTTTTTGGCACTGTCTGATGCTCTGTCCGGGTTCCTCATTAACCCACTTTCCTGCCTTACCACATCCCTTCTGTCACGGCCTGCCTCAGACACAGTCCTGTCTTAGCTATGACTTCTTGCCCTGTCTCCTGTCTTGCCCAACTTCCCAGCTTGGCCCTCCAGTGGCATGACATGTGTATTTGCCTTGTCCTTTCTTCATGCTCTGTCCCCATTTAGCCATGCTGTTTTGCCCCGTTTTACATCATGCTCTGCTTCTCCACTCTTTCTACCGCACCATGTCTCTAACCCGTACGTCTTTGCCCTGTCCCATCTTACCCTGCCGACCCTAGCCTGTCTGGTATCTTCCAGCTTGCCAAACTCTCAACCCTTTCTCGTGTACATGCCCTGCCTCGCTTTCCATATCTACTTTTTCTCGTGTACTTGCCCTGCCTTTGCTTCCACGCTCTTTCTCTCTTGTCTTGTCTTCCTCAATCTCTCTTTCACGTTCTCTCCTGCATTTCCCTGTCCTTTCGTCCCTCCACGCTTGCACTGCCCTGTCATTCACATGCAGCTGTAGACCTCGACCCTCCTTTGCCCGTTTATTAAAATCAAAACAAAATTGAAACACAATAATTATCTCCATGCTTTCTTTAGTGCTCATGCATAACAATTAACCATCCCTCCCCCTCCCCGTCTCCATATAACACTCTTCTGCCCCCTCCCCCTTCTCGCCTTTTCCCAACACTCTTCTCCAGTCCCCCCTCCCCCTCCTCATCTCCCGTCTCTGTCTGTCTGTCTGTCTGTCTGTCTGTCTGTCTGTCTGTCTGTCTGTCTGTCTGTCTGTCTGTCTGTCTGTCTGTCTGTCTGTCTGTCTGTCTGTCTGTCTGTCTGTCTGTCTGTCTGTCTGTATGTCTGTCTGTCTGTCTGTCTCTGTGTGATGGACACATTTGTCTCGCATTCAAAATACATCAGTTGAGTTGATCAAGTTCTGCAAACTGTTCCTTCCAACTGCTCACTGCTATCCCTAGGAGCCAGACCAAACATGGGGCAATGGGATTCTTGGGGCCTCCACTGCAAAACAGACCCAAACCCAAACCCTTGTTTAAAACAATGGCCTCCCATTTCACCTCAGATAGGTGGGAGGAGACGTGGATGGAAAGAAAGGGGGAACGTAAAAGAAAATAGAGAGAAAAGGATACAGCTGGAGGGGTAAGGGTAGAAGGGGAGGGGTGAGGGATGCGGTGGGGAGGGACAGGGAGTTGGGAGAAGGGGGTGAGAGTTGGTGTTGGGGTGGAGAAGGGGGATTGGGCCGGGGATTGGGGGGAAGGGTTTCAAAGTTTGGCTGGAACAATGGGGAGGAAGAAATGGACAGAGATGAAGTGTCCCCGACACATTGTGCTGGTGGAAAGGTGAAGGACGACCCTTTTTTAAAATGCCAGAGAGAGAGAGAGAGAGAGAGAGAGAGAGAGCTCATTTCTTGAAAGACCGACGACCCCTATCGAGATTTGAATAAAAATCATTCATAACTTGTCGGGATATTTTATGAGTAACATATATATTTAGTTATACATGCCTGTGCTTTTATCAAGAAGCTCGTGAAGTGCTTTAATAATAATTTCAATGCACACGTACATAGTTCAACTGTATCAGGTGTATCCCGCCGATGGATGCCAGAATATGTACTAATATGACGAAAACTTAGTGCTACATACAATAATCACTTCGGTAGGTTTTAGCCCCAATTGCCTACAAAGTGACAAAGAGGTTTTGGCCTTTAAAGTAGAGAAATATACACAGTTTCATACAGTTGCATTTCCTGGGTTTAAGGGAGGAGGAGGAGGAGGAGGAGGAGGAGGAGGAGGAGGAGGAGGAGGAGGAGGAGGAGGAGGAGAGAGAGAGAGAGAGAGAGAGAGAGAGAGAGAGAGAGAGAGAGAGAGACAGACAGACAGACAGACAGAGAGAGAGACAGACAGACAGACAGAGAGACAGACAGACAGAGACAAAGACAGACAGAAACAGAGACAGAGAGAGAAAGAGAGAGAGACGGTGGAGGTGAAGGAAAGAACAATTCTGCGATAATGGAGGTGTGTGTGTGTGTGTGTGTGTGTGTGTGTGTGTGTGTGTGTGTGTGTGTGTGTGTGTGCGCTTGCTTGCTTGCTTGCTTGTTGATGAGAGCTTAAGAAAGCATTCGGTTGATTAATTTTTTTAACTGGCTTTGATTTTCGTAAATGAAGCATGTCCCAACTCTTTTTTCGCTGACTCTCTACCTCTTTCTTCTAGTGCCTGTAGTTGCTTACAATCTCCAATCCTACAATCTCTCTTCAACAATCAATAGCCACTCACCCTGCCGCAGAACAGAGATATGATTAGTAAAAAATCCTGTCCAGCCTAGAATCAAACTTAAGGTAACCACAGCAAAAAGCAAGCAAATTCACCTGACTGAGCGTAAGACACTGACCTAGTTCCTGGACACTGTTACTAGGTCACCCAGAAGACCGCACTCTTGAGTACAAGTGACGTCATGGCCTTACCTGGCCAACTCATTCACCTGTATGTTTGTCCACCTGACAGTCTGCCTGCCCGTCAGCCTTCTTCCCACTTGTACAAGCACATGCCAAGGTCGCCTAGCTGATCACATTCCTTTCTGTGTTCCTGTTCTGTGTGGACACATCTCGACCAGAACAAATGAATGAAGTTGCTCTGTTTGTAGCTGTCATGAGATAACGGGTAAATTTCGCACGCTTACGGGTCCCCCATCAAGCAGTGTTTGCACGAGAAGGGATTATTTATGACGAGACGTGAGGTAAGGGTAAAGTGCTGATAAGGAAATTCGTTTTTCCCCATGGATTTGTGGACCGTTTGTAGTCACCATATTCCCCGAGTGTTTTTCCTCGTAGAATGCGTGTAACCCGTGACCGATTATCATTGATGACGGATCTTAAACTCTCTCGCTCTCTCCGCTCAGGCTCTGAAAAACTTCTCTGCAAACCTAAAACCACCAAATCCTTTGGCCAGAGATCCGTCATCTCTCCGTGGCATCACTTCTCTTCCTTCCT
>JAWQFJ010027704.1:0-2500 GCA_034096865.1 Theodoxus fluviatilis | reverse complement strand
CCACTCTTTGATGTTGTCTTCCCACCTCTTTCTCTGCCTGCCTCTCCTTCTCCCACCTGGTACGGTACCTTGCAGGATGGTCTTGGCCAGCCCACTGCCTCTTGACACGTGACCGTACCACTTCAGCTTTCTGCTTTTCACGATTGAGAGCAGGTCTTCGTACTGTCCAATTGCTCTCCTGATCCTGTTGCTGACTTCCTCATTCGTGACATGGTCTTTATATGAGATGTTCAGAATCTTGCGGTAGCATCTCATTTCCAGGGCTTGTATCCGTCTCTGTAGTTCGGATGTGAGTGTCCAGGACTCGCATGCATACAAGAATACGGAGATGGCCAGCGTGCGCATGAGCTTGATCTTCGACGCGAGAGTGATATTTGTTCAGTACAGATGATAAACATATTGTATCGACTCAAAGAATGTTAAAACAATAAACTGCATTATGGGGATACCTTCCGTAGCAATGGATAAAAAAGATAAGATAACTACTGTATATTTGATTCCGTCGCCTTCTCGGTATGAATATATGCACCTAGTCTTCAATGCCAACAGCGCAGAAACTATTCAGTCATCCTAAAACACCCTTTTTGCCGCAGGAAAAATAAAGTATCCTCTGTAAAGCACTTTCTGAAGGCGATGCATTAAAGTCTATTGAAGAACCCATAAGCTATCATCTCCTCAAGACGTGTTGCATTTAGATGCAGATAAAACGACGGATATTACACAGGAAATAGTCATTTATGTATCGGCATTTCCTGCCATTTCGCGCGAGGAGTTTTGGCCATGCGCGTGAGGGTGACGCGCGATGTTGTGTATTTCAGTCGCCTGCACGGGTGAAACTGGCAACCGGAAAAGAATTGTTCCTTGCTCCGATTTGAGTAAACAAAGCAGCATAAATCTGCTTTCCATTAAACACTTCACATACAATGCTGCCACATGCTTCATATCAGGTGTAGCCTGTATTTGGTTCTGTCTTTGTCTCTCTGTCTCTGACTGTCTCACTCTTTCTGTTTCTCTCTCTTTCTCTGTTTCTCTCTCTCTCTCTGTTTCTCTCTCTCTCTCTCTGTTTCTCTCTCTCTCTCCCTCTCTGTCTCTCTCTGTCTCTGTCTTTATCTCTCTACTCTGTATGTCTCAGTCTCTCTGTCTTTGTTTCTGCCTTTGCTTCTCTCTGTCTCTGTCTGTTTGTCTGTCTGTCTGTCTGTCTGTCTGTCTGTCTGTCTGTCTGTCTGTCTGTCTGTTTCTCTCTCTCTGTTTCTCTCTCTGTCTCTCAGTCTCTGTCTCTCTCTCTCTCTCTCTTTCTCTCTCTCTCTCTCACTCTCTCTCTCTCTCTCTGCCTCTCTCTCACTCTGTGTCTGTCTCTCTGTCTCTGTCTCTCTCTGTCTCTGTCTCTCTCTGTCTCTCTGTCTTTATCTCTCTGACTCTTTCTGTCTCTGCCTTTCTCTGTCTCTGTCACTGTCTGTCTGTATGTCTGTCTGTCTGTCTGTCTGTCTGTCTGTCTGTCTGTCTGTCTGTCTGTCTGTCTGTCTGTCTGTCTGTCTCTCTCTCTCTCTCTTTCTCTTTCTCTCATTTCACATACTTTACAAGACTTTGCTGTAATTCTAACCTTTTCCATGGTCTTTGTAAACTTGGTAACTGATGAGATCTCAGCAGAGGTCTTTGTGTGCGATTCGCGTGTGGAGACCCGCACTGTAGAGAAAAGTGCCAAGCCAAACAAGCAACACTGGCAAGGAAACCTTCTAACGAGGACTGAACTGAGCCATTCCTCACACAGAAACGACACTCTAACCGCAGAATTTCCAGGCATTCTTTGCGTTTGTTTTACTTCGAGCTTTGTAAACGCGCTAACGCTCGACCTGCATCTTCAGTGTCTTTTGTGAGAAATGATTATGACGATGGCGATGGTGTTGGCGGTAGTGGTGGTATTGGTGGTAGTGGTGGTGGTGGTGGTGGTGGTGGTGGTGATGGTGGTTGTAGTGGTAGTGGTGGTGGTGGTCGTCGTCGTCGTGGTCGTGGTGGCAGTAGTAGTGGTAGTGGTGATGGTAGTGGTTATGGTGGTGGTGGTGGTAGTAGTGGTAGTGGTGATGGTAGTGGTTGTGGTGGTGGTGCTGATGTTGCTGATGGTGCTGATGTTGCAGGTGGTGCTGGTGTTGTTGATGGTTTGAACAAGACGACAATAACGTAGATGGGGCCACGACAACGATTATGATGACGATGACGTCAGAACTACAACAACTGGCAAGGAAACTGATATGATGAATGTAAAGAACGAATACGCAACGTCGTTCTGCCCTCGAGCAAAAGTTCTCCTGAATCTATTTTATCCATCTGTCAGCAAAGAGAGGTTTGTGAGTGAGTGTGTGTGTGTGTGTGTGTGTGTGTGTGTGTGTGTGTGTGTGTGTGTGTGTGTGTTTGTGTGTGTGTTTGTATGTGTGTGTGTGTGTGTTTGTGTGTGTGTGTATGTGTGTGTGTACGTATGTTTGTGTGTGTATATGTGTGTGACGTG
>JAWQFJ010027700.1:0-42605 GCA_034096865.1 Theodoxus fluviatilis | reverse complement strand
TGGAAAGTCTCGCGCAGAAACCGAGATCTGACGAGAAAACCTGCATTGACGCGTAGAATCATCGCGTCGCTCGACTGACACTGCAGTCTTTCTGTGCTGAGTTATGGGGGAATGCACTGCGTAAATGATATGTATCGTGTGATAATTATTTCTTCCAATGATGCCACTTGACAGGTGAGAGAGTAGACTCGATCTTGTCAGAGTTGACCGCTCGCTTGTTGTTGTCACCGTGACCTACTCAGCGTGTCACGGTTGTTGATGTCAATCGCGACCACTACTCGACTGCTTCGCGTTCAGTTTTCGACCACTTCGAATACCTGTCGCAGGCTCTACTTAGGGTGACTGTGGTGGCCGAGCCTGATATTTCTCTAGGCTGTCGATGTGTTATTTATAGTGTTAAGCAAGGTTTCTGAGTGTGTATTCGTCTGTGAAGATCTCTGATTTCCCGTTGTATATACTAAAATAGGTGACACTCGATCTAGAGATTGATCCTTGTGTGTGTTTGATTGTGAGTAGTGTGTGTGTGTGGGTGTGTGTGTGTGTGACGTGCGTGTGTGTGTGTGTGCGTGTCTGTGTGTGTGTGTGTGTGTGTGCGTGAGTGTGTGTGTTGTGTTGTGTTCTGTGTGTGTGTGTGTGTGTGTGTGTGTGTGTGTGTGTCCATGTGTGTGTGTGTCTGTGTGTACGTCAGTTTATGTTTGCCTGTGTGTATGTTTGTGTGCGAGACTGTGTGTGTGTGTGTGTCGTGGTGTGTGTGTGTGTGTGTGTGTGTGTGTGCGTGTGTGTGCGTCCCTGTGCTGTGTTGTCAAAAGCTACTCTTCTCATGATTTTT
Source organism: Theodoxus fluviatilis (assembly GCA_034096865.1). NCBI lineage: Eukaryota > Metazoa > Mollusca > Gastropoda > Cycloneritida > Neritidae > Theodoxus > Theodoxus fluviatilis. The sequence continues at coordinate 41,776 of JAWQFJ010027700.1, read as the reverse complement.
ATTAAAAGCAGTTGAATGCTCTATGAAGAAATTATCAGAGCAGCGGTATTCAACATACGTTCCGTCACATGACCATAGCCACAATGATGATTGATAGTGCAAATATTTAACAACCAAGTAACTACGGTCAAAACAAAAATTGAATAGTACTGATTATTACCAAGTCATTTGTTCATTGCAGACGACAGCACTCATCAAATATTTGGAAGGGGTTACAAGTGAGCAACAAGCAAGCAGCAAATATGTAATTCAAGTAAATGTAACTTTTTGTAATGTAAGAGCTGTTTCTTCTCTTCTCTGAGGTAATAACAACAAAAAAGGTGACACGTGCACAATATCACTGCAATGTAGATTAGAAATTAACACTCCGACACGTTGGGAGCCGTGAAAATTCTAGGCTGCAATGCAGTGTGTGGATTACTTCTAATCATCTCAGTTCCGAGTTCAGTTTCTGCAGGACCTTCGACTTCGTAGAAAACTGTATTCACCTTCGTAATGGCAATGACTGTTTTTAAACAGCTGCTAAACTACGGAGATAAATAAGATAACTCAGCACTGCCATCATTTTGAATAACAAGGTTCTAAATTGAACGCTGACCCGAAAAACTTATGCCGAAATAGTCAAACTTACCACTCCAGCCTTTTCTTCATCTCCACCCCAATCCACAGGGGGACTCACCCGGCGTCTTGTCACGCTCATAATAAGTTTCATCCCCGAGATTGCAGAGGTGTTTCATTGCCTCGCACTTGAAAAACAATCTGACTTGGGCCACCGTCCAAGCGTCTAGGCGGCGCGGAAATAGTGACGACCCTACCTTCCAAGCGCACCGACGCGTGGGACGCACAAGCGGCGGAGGCTGCGCGCTTCGGCCGAATCAGCGGCGGCTACCCTCGCACACTGTCACTGCGCGTTCAAAATACGCCAGCTGCTTGGCTGCTTGGCTGCTTGGACGCCTAGTGTGCGACGGGCCTAACAGATTTTTTTTTTTTAATTGTTCAATTGTTTAATACTGTGTTGACAAGGAAGAGACAATTTTTTTTTTAAAGGACGTAAATGTATGTACATGAACAGGATCAAGACTAACATCCAGTCTTGCGACTTAAACGCGCACGAATTTAGAGGGTGATCGAGTTATTCTCGAGACCGAACAGTCAGTTACTTTCTTCGCACCCGTGCTGCTTGCTCGTGCTGGTCCAGCCTTGTTGATGACCTGCTGCGAGTCCTCGTGCTGCCCGCGTGGCCCGAGATGTCGCCGGGTTTGTCGTGTCTGGCGGCGGCTGGGTGACCGCGTTGGGCCATGCGACGGGGCCGGAGCGGATGGCTCTCAGCTGTCATGACCTTGGGGCGGAGCTGCTACATGGTCGCTGAATTTCAGAACAATGGGTCAAGCAGAGGTGGGTTTCCCAACCAATCCAAAGCATCTGAAGCAATCCAAATCAAGCTGAAGCAATCCAAATCAAGCTGAAGCAATCCAAAGCAATCGCAAGCAATCCAAATCAAGCTGAAGCAATCCAAAGCAATCCAAAGCAATCTGAAGCAATCCAAAGCAATCTGAAGCAATCCAAAGCAATCCAAAGCAATCTGAAGCAATCCAAATCGAGCTAAAGCAATCCAAAGCAATCTGAAGCAATCCAAAGCAATCTGAAGCAATCCAAAGCAAGCTGAAGCAATCCAAAGCAAGCTGAAGCAATTCAAAGGGCGTTTCCGGTGTTGTTGTTAAGTGATCATACAGGAGCCTAGATGAAAACTGGGACGAGGAAGCAGGCAGTGTCCGGCTTTGGGAACGGACTGTTACAAGAGCTGACCGACTGGACATTGCGTATGGTTACAGCGATCATTAAAAGATAGAGGAAATAAGACCGGAAGTGCTTTTTGCATTGCTTTGGATTGCTTTGGATCGCATATCCATGATCCTGGGAAAGCCGCCTCGCGAACACTGGACAGCTAGCTACAGTTTTCTCAGAGCGGCAAGGGGTGGAATGGGAAGGGCGAGAATGCTAGACTGCAATACAAGTGTTACGTTGGAAATTTTTTTAACTTGCTATTCCGTTCTTCTGTTTAATCGCTTTTCTGACTGCACTGACACAGATGCCATCCACAGAGTAGCCAGCCTCGCAATGTCTCAATCTTCCTAACCAAATAGGGTTAAGTAGGAGTATTAGTATATGACCCAGAATGTCTTCGCTCTGTCGGGTAAGGATACAAGGTGTTGTTATGGCGAAATCTCCGAGAAATTCAAGTGTTCAGACTTTAATATTAGTTTTGAAATTTTGTTCAGTTTGAATGTTTTAAAATACTGATGTGACGGACAACTGATGAATTGAAAATCTGAAGCTCACTGAAAAAAGTCTCGGTCTTACATGAGGGTCAACGAGATGTTCGCTCGGCAACGCAGGCGCAACTTATTTGTGACGGGTTATCCCAATATGAGTCACTCGGATATCTTTGGCTATTTCAGGTATGTGTGTCATCGTAAAGTACACTTTAAAGTGATACCAACATTATTATAATATGTACAGTGGTACCTGAAACGTATATATGAATACGTATGTACCAACAAAAAGCTTTTTTAGAAAAGAACTATCAAAGACCCTATACAATAAGATGATTTGTTAGGCACTCGGCCTATATAAAACATGATGACGGAGCCTAGAACTATAAATAGCTTTCGACCGAGACGCCCCAAGCGGAAATCGTGACGCTCGAGTCAAGGAAAACAATCTTCCACATACCCACAACAGAAATCGTAATGAGAATTAATCACTTTTATATTATATTATATTATTATATTGCAAGTTTTTGAATTAAATATCGATAGCTAAACAAAGGCTGGTGAAGAAAAATCCTTCTGTCTGTAAACACAGTATTTGTAGGCCTACTTTTGCTGGCCAAGCCGCTCGCTGCGATAGTAGCGAGATAGAAGGATTTACTGAGTACGGTCATGGCTCATGCCGTGTAATTTTATGTTTATTACTATAGAATTGCATAGATCTACTGTAGTAGGGAAACACAAACAGATATTGTAAGCAAAAAAATGCAGATTTCATGATTTCCGTATTGCTTGCGGTGAAAATAACTTGCCGTGTAAACAGCCTGCATGGTCACTTGATATACGGTCACGTGCAAATAGCCTGGGCACTAGATACACGGTCACGTGCAAATAGACAACCAAATTAAAAACTGTTCACAATAACAGGAAAACCACAATAACAGAGTTCACTATAAGTGGACTCCACTGTATCAACAAATTTAATAGAAAACTACATAACTAGTTTTCAACTTCAATAATGCTCATCTCCACAAAGCGAGTTGCCATGTGTCAACTGTCATGTTTGTAAAACCTACGTGCTTGCATTTTATTATGCTAGCTTTCCGGCATAGTGTTTGTAAGTTTTGTTTATCTTTATGACCTTTTTTTTCATTCCTGCTATAATCGGTTGCGTTTATTCATTGCGATGAAATGTTTTGGCCACTATTATTCACTATAATAAATTCCACATGCATCATTAATTTAATACTCATCAACATTTTCGCAAACAAAAATTGTATGAATTCAGTTGCCAAAACTCTTCAACTCTGATTCAGAATCACTCAATTGTGATCAAGCCTCAAGGCGATATTTATCATCTAACGTGAATCATTCATTATCAAGACTGCTGAATAAGACTGAGGTGCTGACGTGACTAAATCAGCAGATTTTCGATAACAAATATCGGCACACCTACAAAAGCAAAAGCCACAAGCTTCCTCCACCAGTTCAGCAGATTTAGATTACACTTCAAGTTCTGTATTTTATTGCGCTTAGCTCAAAACACATTTATATAATCATTACTTACCTCTCTTTATTTTTCCACGGAAAACGAAAAAACGACTTCTGTGGACACGCATAGCGCGAGTTAACACAGTTATTCGCACTGCAATGGTCACCTCCTTGCCTTGATTTCTTCTTCGTGGTTGACATTTTTGACCGGCTAATCACGACTACCGCTTGGTGGCGCGCGTGACCCTAATTTCGCCGGAAGTGACCGGACGAATCATCTTATTGTATAGGGTCTTTGGAACTATTCAAGTTTGAACTATATTTTGGATAGCAATCTCCTAACTGTATTCAAGCTACATCAATGAAATTTGGCCCAGAGGGCTCTGTGGCCGTGTGGTTAGCGCGCTGGACCTACAGTCGACTTATGGCCAGTAGAGTACGGCGTTCGAAGCTGCGCGGGGATCCCAGAGCTTGCATCCTTGAGCAAGATGCTTAACTCGCATTGCTCCTCCCCACCCAGGAGTAATAACACCTGCATGGAAATTGTGGAATATTCTCCTCGATCAAACGAGGCATCCACAGGAAATGTTTTTAAAAGAATTCTTACAAACATCCCTCAACGGCCAAAGAAAACGAGCCACGCGTTTAGATGAGAACCCGCGGTGTGTAACCACACCAATACTTGAGCGATCTGTTCGCGAGTACAGCAGAAATAATGTGGTGATGACGTGGGGTGTTACGTAAGTAGAGGAAGCCTATCTAAAGAGGTTTAAAAATAATCATTCAGCTGTAGAATCGAAATCTGAAAAGCTCGGAGTTTTCTGAAGAGTTCATTGTCAAAATCCTGGAGTGACCCCCCTAGACAGCAGGATGGAAACACTGTAGAAGTGTTGTCTTTGTAGTAAGGTAACACCTGGTGATAGCACACTCCTTCATTTCAGGAGGCAATACACTTCCCCCAAAATTTACTCTCCCCTAAGAAGTTATGAGTTCTTTAGTTTTTGACTGGAAGTACATGCACAATTCTTTTTGGGACATCGGCGGGGGTTAAGGCTTGCATACAAATGAATTTGATAAATAATTTCACACACTATAAATATGCTTTTTCTGTATTTTGTAATAAAAGCTGAATGCCGTCGTGGTTGAGAATGTGACTGTCAGTTTTTACATTTTAGTCTGGTTTTCTCAAGCAATACTCACTGAGAGAAATTTATCACTCACTTTTCTTTCTTTTTTTTAAATCTGCATTCTAATGGTGTGATCCAGTCGGTGTGTCATTCGTGCAGTATCTGTGTAGATGTGTCTTCGTTATCTTCGCTAGAACCGACAACGAGGCTGACCGAAGAATGACGTGACTCCACACACAACTGCTGATAGTTTGAAGCGTGAAGGTATCATTGAAAATACTCATGAAGTAGACTTATGATTGAGTTTCTTTTACACTTCACTGATGCAGCAAGTAATCATTTCTACTTACACTAAATAGCAAAGTTTTCAAAGTATGAACTCTCTCTCTCTCTCTCTCTCTCTCTCTCTCTCTCTCTCTCTTTCTCTCTCTCTCTCTCTCATATCGCTCTCATTTTCATTCTTCATTCATTTACTTAGTTATCATTCATTATTAATTTACTAGTATTTATTCATGCGTTTGTTCATTCATTCAGTTATTTATCTGTCTTGTCTGTCTTACATTCATTCTTTCATTCATTTGTTTTTTCATCCATCCATTTATGTATTTATCTACTTACTTATCTATTTGCTGGAGCCAACTTGGCATAACAGAACGATCTCACAGCCTGACAAGGTTTTCAAAGCATTCCACTTATTCCATTTGCAGTATTGTTGTGTTTGAGTGCATGCATGTCAAATGAGAACTACAATAAAGTATTCGCTGACGTTACGTGTGTTTTTACCTGAAGTTATAGTCTCTCACTGTCTCAGGCATTACTGAATGAACGAGGAGGTGGTAATTTAGTTCGGTTTTTCAGTGTTCGTTTTCACCCAGAGAGAGAGAAAGAGAGAGAGAGAGAGAGAGAGAGAGAGAGAGAGAGAGAGAGAGAGAGAGAGAGAGAGAAGGGGGGGGGAGAGGGAAGAGGAAGAGGAAGAGAGAGACACTGACAACTGACAAATATTTTATTCGATTAGGCCAGAGGCCTGTTTCGAAACAAGGTTACAACGATAACAACCAACAACAAATACAAATACAAATCGCGCGAAATAAAGCGATTCTCATTACATCAAGACTGTTAAAAAGTCTAGCGCAGGAATAATGGCTTGCATTATTGCAACAGTCATTTCAGCACATGGAATGCTGTGGCAAACTGAGAAACGACGAAGTAAGTGTGTATGCCTTCGTGATTATCTGAGGAATTTTCGGAGGGGAGACTTGTCTGGTGGCTTGCTAAATCTGCCGCGGCGAGTATCTCTCTTCCCCACGCACTTCACTTTCATTGGTCGTCGATGCAGTCGGCTGAAATCGTGCCGGCTTTTTCACATTTGCTGATGATGATTGCGACACATCTTTTGGCTGTTTCGACGATTCAGTCGCTTGGAGTAGTGTTGCTTCGCTCACGCTCACGCTGGTGGAAGCAGGGCTCGAGGAAACAGCGCTCAGTGCTTTGTACTTCAGTCAAAGGATTTCTGGCATTCCTTTCGGCAATTTTCTCTGTATACTTCACAAACGTCTTTTGTCGCTTTGGCGAACACTCTTTCCAAGTCTTCGAGTGAAAACTCCCCAACTTCCCTCTCTTCTGTGGCTTCTTCATTCTCCTGCACTTTGGTCTCTGAACGTTCACAGTGTACAGCGGCTGCTGTGCTAGCACTCTCGGCAGACTCATATCAGTCTGACACACTTCTGACACACTGTCAGCGGTGTGAGTCCCGTGCTTCGCCGACTTCTCGTGCACGTTGAGACTTAGGCCCTGCAAGCACTGGTGCAGCACACTCTTCACTTTCAAAAATGGTATTTCTTTCCAAATAGTCAAAGTGTTCTTTTGCCGGGCATCGCAGAGGGACGCAAGAAGATGCAACATCTGATCTCTGTAGATACACTCTCTGGCGCTGCTGGTCTCGGCGTCGCTGGCTTGCGTCGCCAGCAGTCTGCTCTGATGCTGTGCGATGGTTGATGGTTTTCAGGTTTGAAGCGAAGCACGACGACGGTGTTTTGGTTCGTCTGCGGTGACCTTCCAAGATGTCAGCCCCTGAGTTTGGAGAAGAGTCGCTAGAATAGTTTCCGCAGCTGCTGGTAGTCCAGTAACTGGCATAGTGGCGCCAATTTTCGTTAAAATGAGAGAGAGAGAGAGAGAGAGAGAGAGAGAGAGAGAGAGAGAGAGAGAGAGAGAGAGAGAGAGAGAGAGAGAGAGCAAAAGGCTGACGAGTAGAGCCAGAGAGCAAACTGGGTCTGGACATAACGAGACGAAGGAAAACCAGCGAACATCTCTTACAACTTCTGGTGTAAATCAAGTAGGTTCTTTAAACTAACCTTTCTCACAGAGCGGAATGAGGTAAATCCAAGCCTCTCTTCAGTATCTCTCTTTTTCTGTCACAAGAAAACGTCCACACATTCACATTCTACCCAAGAAGGTGAATACGGTATGTGTTGAAACAGCTAAGGGAGAGAATACCTTGATACGGGGATACAAAGAAAGCAGGCCAGGATCGCCCAACGCTGCTAATGCCACTAGGGGCCATGCATGGAGAACACAACCAGCCGTGAAAGAACACGTGGACAGGCCCAACGCGCCCGAGGGGGCGAGGCTGATCCCATGCTGATTAGGGAGTCAAAGGTCACAGCCAACAGCTCGCACTTGAGCCGTGCGCATGCCTTGGGCTCCCTGGCAGCGTGCCGTGCGCATCCGGTTCACACGTGCGGCGACGCCATCCCCCCCCCCCCCCCCCCCCCCCCCTGGCGAGGTGACGTGTACGGCGCGAGGGTCGTGCAAGGGTGGGGGTCCAGAGTGAGAGACAAGTGTTGGCACGCTTCACCGACTCAGTCACTGTCTGCAATGGCGTTGACATGGACTGGATAACTGGCTCCTCTTCACACCTCAATAACTCTCTCTCTCTCTCTCTCTCTCTCTCTCTCTCTCTCTCTCTCTCTCTCGGTCTGTCTGTCTGTCTGTCTGTCTGTCTGTCTGTCTGCCTGCCTTCTTGTCTGCTTGTCTATGTCTCTCTTTCTCTCTCTCCTCTCTTCCTTACTCTCCCTCTTTCTTTCTCTCTCTCTCTCTCTCTCTCTCTCTCTCTCTCTCTCTCTCTCTCTCTCTCTCGGTCTGTCTGTCTGTCTGTCTGTCTGTCTGCCTGCCTTCTTGTATATGCTTGTCTATGTCTCTCTTTCTCTCTCTCCTCTCTTCCTTACTCTCCCTCTTTCTCTCTCTCTCTCTCTCTCTTACCTCTCTCTCTCTCTCTCTCTCCTCTCTCTCCTCTCTCTCTTCTCTCCTCTCTCTCTCTCTCTCTCTCTTTCTCTCTCTCTCTCTCTCTCGGTCTGTCTGTCTGTCTGTCTGTCTGTCTGTCTGTCTGTCTGCCTGCCTTCTTGTCTGCTTGTCTATGTCTCTCTTTCTCTTGTCTGCTTGTCTATGTCTCTCTTTCTCTCTCTCCTCTCTTCCTTACTCTCCCTCTTTCTTTCTCTCTCTCTCTCTCTCTCTCTCTCTCGGTCTGTCTGTCTGTCTGTCTGTCTGTCTGTCTGTCTGTCTGTCTGTCTGTCTGTCTGTCTGTCTGCCTGCCTTCTTGTCTGCTTGTCTATGTCTCTCTTTCTCTCTCTCCTCTCTTCCTTACTCTCTTTCTTTCTCTCTCTCTCTCTCTTACCTCTCTCTCTCTCTCTCTCTCTCTCTCTCTCTCTCTCTCTCCTCTCTCTCCTCTCTCTCTTTCCTCTCTCTCTCTCTCTCTTTCTTCTTTCTCTCTCTCTCTCTCTCTCTTTCTCTCTTTCGCTCTCAGAGTTGATATGAGTTGGACACTGCCTATATATCACTATTATTCGGTGTCCAATGGATACATATTTGTGACCCGATCCAGTAGAAGGCATATAAAGCGCATTTGAAGTAGCATGAAGAGCTAAAAAAAACTATATATTTAAATCTGTGCAAGAATGATATATATCGGATGATTCCAACTAAAGTTATTGCAAATTGTAAGCTATTGTCCACAAATCAGTTGTTTTGAGAAAACTACTGTTGAAGTTTAGGCAGCGAGTGTAAAATGTCCTTTACAAAGGGGATAAAGAATTAACGGGCAGGTTATGCCTAGAAAAGACTGACGATATCACTATCATTAGAATTACGTTATATTACGCAGCAGTTACGATGCAGTAGGAAATTCCATTTTTCTATTCAATTCACGCAGAATCAATTATTTTCAGATCACACAGAAAGGCGAGCCCTCTAAAACTTCAATAGGCCTATCTTCAAAACTCTCGCAGATAGCAGAAAAATGGTTCCAGAAGCTCGAAATAGCTCAAAGGTAAAAATTAGGTAAAAATCAGATAAACTATTTTACTTGTATATTCTGTTTCGCTCAAGTGACTGTATAACCTTTATCCGGATCCGCTCACATTCGCTCAATAGGGTAAAAATGTACAGCATCACCTCGCACCATAGGCAGGAGTTGCCTCCCTTCTACAGCCAGTTGGGTATTGACAAACCCTGAGCGTGCCTGAGGACTCAAACTACTACAAGAATTCTACTGGCTTCCCTTTCTGCGCACATTTTTAGGTTGTCATCCTTATAGCAACTGATTCAAAGTCATGATCTTGAAAGTGTCATTTGTCAGCAATGCATGGTTGTCGTGGTCTATTACTATTAGAGTGAGCCATGCCTTCAGCACTGGAGGTTTCTGTTAGGGTTACTTCCCCCTTAGCCCCTGGTCCATATGCCCTGCCCACCCTCCCGGTAGTTTCTTTGACTGCTTACAGCCGCCATGGAGCCACTGGAGCAGGCTCCTACAGCCCGGCAGCAAGGGCTTCCAGCTGGTGAGGGGGCAGCGAGCGGCTGTAACTGTACATTAGGGACTCTATCGTGAGAGTTCATTTCATGTAACGGTAATGGCCATGCACGTGATGTTTGTGTGAATATGAAGACAATATGTCTGTCTGTGTGCGTGGGGGGAGAACTGACGCGTTTCCCAGGACTATGATTATGCAATCCAAAGCAATCTAAACGACACTGTTTATTAATACAGTGATCGCTGTAATCATATGCAACGTTCAGTCTGTCAGTTCTTGTAATAAATCTGCTTCCAAAATGAGACATTAGTCTGCTTTTTCGTCTCAATTTGGACACAGCGATCACTTGAAAATAATGCTGGAAACTCTTTGGATTGCATTTCCATACACTGAGAAAAACGCCTCTTGTGTAAGGCTTAGCCGGCGCGAGTTGTTTATCTGCAACTTTACCGAATATGTACAGGGTTGCAGTAAACCGTGCTCCGGTCGTAATCGACCATCGGAGTGCGTCCTGAGACTCGTGTACAGCATGTGCTGCAGCACTACCTCCCTCATCAGCTGCAGTTCTGTGGTCTTTGTGCTTCGGGCCTGCTCCAGTCACTAGCACAACCGGCCCCAAGCAGCCCTTGTTTGCCACCGGAAGGTATCTTGAAGATCAAACTGCGGAAGACATCACGCTCATCAGAGCAGCATTTCTTTCCTCCAAATTCAAAGGGTGGCAGCTTCTGCAGCAATTTGCAGCTTCTTTATCACCGCATCTGACTGTCTAGCCTGCGCGACCAGACTTCGAAGCAACTTTTCTGTGAGAAATGCTATGTAACTCTACACTGAGCGAGAGCACGACGAGATTCGCTTGGTGGTGCGTGAATGGTCACAGATAGGAACACTGCAAGCTTGGAGAGGGCGACATGGGAAAGGCATAAAGCAAGAGGCGGACGGACCTTCGTCCACGACACGCATGACAGGCAGACTTCGTGACTTGGGAAACCGATGGCAAACAACATCTACGGTCCATGGGAACAGCCAGCTGTGCTGTTCAAACAAGCAGTGTGAGCAGGGAGCGTGGTGGGAGGGAGTGGGAGGAATGACGTTGTGAGGGTGGGGTGGGATGGGGGTGGGGTGGTATGGGGGTGGGGCGGGTGGGGATGGGTGCAGTGCTATCCAGGCACGACGCGGGGATGAGGGCATTAAGTTGCATTGTTTCAATGGAGGATTCTCCGCGCAAGGGATTTGCTGTCCTCACGTAACCTTCGGCCTCTCCCGGAGAGAACGACCTGTGGTGACCTGTGGTAACCTGTGGTGACTTGTGGTGACCCAGGACACTGTCCCATCCCACCCTGACAGGGAATCCAATTGTAGACTTTTCCCTCACACTGGTTTGTTTTGCATAAGGGACCCAATTACTTTTTTCCGGCAACATTGATGTGTCAACACAAATTTTACTGAGCTTAAATGTACCAAAACGTTAGTTTCGTCGAGTAAACACCTATACTTTATTTTTGTCGTGGAGGATCACACAAGTATGAACATCCCATGATGGTCGAACGTATGCAGTGTATCAGTGACATTGCCATGGTCATCATCCAACGCATCAGTCATGCATATCTCCATGGCTATTTTGGGGAAATCATGCTCTGCGATTGCTGCGCATTTCTGATTGACAGGAGAGGAGTTTCCCAGCGCCAAATTGCACTCCCCGACCTTGTTCCGGTCACAGGGAGATCATGCACAACAATAAAGAAGTCCCAGAAGGATTAATGTTGCAGTCTTGTGATGAACGAAAAGTATACTGGTTCGAAAGAACGTAATGTAGTCCATACATGTACATTTAAATCGCCACAAAGAATCAAGGCAAATATTCTGATTCTTTTCTATTTCCAACAAAAATGCCTCCATAAGTTCATCACTGTCTTCGACATCTTTACCTTTAATAGTAAGGAGACCCGGAATAGAATAGAATAGAATAAAATAGAATAGAATAGAATGGAATGGAGTGGAGTGGAGTGGAGTGGAGTGGAGTGGAGTGGAGTGGAGTGGAGTGGGGTGGGGTGGGGTGGGGTGGGGTGGGGTGGGGTGGGGTGGGGTGGGGTGGTGGGGTGGGGTGGGGTGGGGTGGGGTGGGGTGGGGTGGGGTGGGGTGGGGTGGGGTGGGGTGGAGTGGAGTGGAGTGGAGTGGGGTGTGGTGTGGTGGGGTGGGGTGGGGTGGGGTGGGGTGGGGTGGGGTGGGGTGGGGTGGGGTGGGGTGGGGTGGGGTGGGGTGGGGTGGGGTGGGGTGGGGTGGAGTGGGGTGGGGTGGGGTGGAGTGGAGTGGGGTGGGGTGGAATGGAGTGGAGTGGAGTGGAGTGGAGTGGAGTGGAGTGGAGTGGAGTGGAGTGGAGTGGAGTGGAGTGGAGTGGAGTGGAGTGGAGTGGAGTGGAGTGGAGTGGAGTGGAGTGGAGTGGAGTGGGGTGGGGTGGGGTGGGGTGGGGTGGGGTAGGGTGGGGTGGGGTGGGTGGGGTGGAGTGGAATGGAGTGGTCTGGAACCAAACAAGGATTACAAATGTTTCAGTACCAAGTAGTTGTCGGCAGGTTTTGAAAACCTGCCAATAGTCATGGCTACTATCTACGAAATCCACCAACTGAGTGCCTGCACTGTACTGAGGGTCAAACAGAGCACACAGCACGTGTGCACAGTAACTTCAGTGGTATGTTAAAACACAGCTGTTTTACTTTCGTCCTTGTTTTAATATACGACTGAAGTAACTTTACAAAAGTATTGGGTGTTCTACTTTCAATGACTAAAAAATAACAAGAATCTTCTTTTTTTACGAAACTGATCACACCATCTGAGTGTCTAACCTCGACGCTGGACTTATATTACAAGTATACATGTAGTCAATGCGAGTCATCAAACTATTTCAACTGCGATCCGCTTAGACCCTCGAAAAAGAAATTGCGTAAAAACTGGATATAGTCATCTTCATCTAGCTTTGAAAGGGATCCATCAACGTTCCTATGTTAAAGCTGAAAAGTAGTTGCGAGAGATGTTGCTTCCTCTGTGTCTGGCAGCTGCAGAGCCATGGCCACGCTCCTGTCTGGAATGGTCGGGGTCAGGGATTGAAGTCGCCCATGTTGGCGGCAATGGTGGCGTGGACTGGTACGAGTACTCGTCGACCGAAAATTGAAAATGAATCTCTCGTTGGATCTTGAACTAAGGTCCATGGCTAGCTGTGACCTTGAAACCTTTGCAGGTCCGCACCCAGCAGACTCTAGCTCAGCGCCGGTTCGTTTTGTAAGCTTGGGACTGATCTCTGGAGTTCGCCTCATCTCTGCATCTAGAGCTGATTTAGTCGTGGACGCACAACAAAAGAGGGACTGTAGCTTCCGGTGGGGTTGAGGATAGAATCATCTGTGGTGCGATGATCCTGGTTGATGGTTGTGTTGATAGGGAGTCCTCGATCAAGCCGAGGACAAGGAAGAAGACTGGAGCTTCACCTCTGGCCTGTCGTCTGGGCTTGATGTAGCAACTGCCAGTTAGGATGTAGGCCATTTTCCCTCTGTTTTTGGCTTGCTGGGTCATACTCCTTTGCTTGGAAAGGCCACAGCCACTCTGTAAAAAAAAAATCACGGATTATGTCCCTTCCCGCGAGGATTGTGATTTTGTCGGAAATTTAAAGAAATTTGAAGGAAAGTATCTGGTAATGTTGCACGTCCTTCTTCCCAGCCTGTGAACTCGCGCTGTGCAAAAATTGGTGTTGGGACTAGTGAACTACGACAATCGTGACTCTCTGGGCCACAGCACATGCATTGCATGCGAACCAGTTCTCATCTGTTTTCTGTGCAAAATCCCATAATTCGTTTGCTGCTGTGAGCAGGGTTCACGTTGTTCATTTCATAACGGAAGAGTGTCCGATTTCTCAAACCTCAACCACCATTAAAACCAGCAGCATTTATTATTTTGCGGTTCGAGTCACACCAGACGAAAGGATCTCAGTTCGAAAAAATAAAATTAGTTTTTTCTGTCGCAATTCACAGTCAAATCTGATACCTAGATTGAAATTCGTGTAGCTAGAAACTTCCTACGGAGCGAAGCAAAAGACGGTCTTTAGAGGAAGAGTCCCCGTCGCCGAGTGTTTCGGCCCTATAATCTTCCTTGCACTCTCGGGAGGTGGGCCACACCTGGACTGACCTCCAGGTGTCTGTCTTTCTGCCACTGTATTTGGCAGGGGCGTTGAGAAGCAATCGGAATTAAGCATTTTTTGCTCAAGGATGCAACTCTGGAATCCAAGCCGTTTCGAACCCCTAACCCGCTGAGTGCAGGTCCAGCGCGCTACCGCTCTTGCCACACAGCTTCGCAGGAAAAGTGCTCCCTTATTGGTAGGTCTATTTCTTCAGTTCGAGATCGCGCCTGTCCCCTGCTCGGCCCGGGGGCCAGAGGCATGCTACATGACCTCGCCCGCCACCGGCCACGGCGGGTTATTGGGTAGAGGAATATGCCACGGTACTGACAGGTTTTCCGTTCGAATTTGTGTCACATTAGCGCACACTAGGTGGACCCTAATCTCTGCTGTTTCTGCGCATCCATATCCAGACAGATGCCCTCTCTGCGGCTTCTGCCATGGCTCTTGCTGCCTGTGTGCACTGCCGGCTTGAGAGGCCGAGTCGTCCGCAGGCGCCGTGGACTGTGTGGCCTACGAAACCCCTAGCTCCCACCTCGACCGCGAGGATAGTAGTCCAAATGCCCTGGCTTCTCAGCTGGTTGGCAAGGGGCTCGTATTTTGCTTGCTTGACTTTGTGCCACTCTTCCATCTTGTCTTCCATGGGCACTGTCAGTTCTATGAGGACCATTCTCTTGGTCTTTGCAGAGTGGAGCACAATGTGTGGTCGCTGCCCTGTCTCTCTGATCTCCGCGGGGTACCGGCTTTGCCTTTTTAGATCAGTTGCTATTGTCCAGTCTTGTGCAGCTGTAAGGACGCCGGATGTTGCCGTTTTTCTGCGCACTGCATTTCCCGACTCTTCGGCCCTCACGAACTTCTTTTGCTGTGTGAGCCCTTTGTCCTCGGCATTAGCGTGCCCTATCGCCTCCTCCTCTGCTTGGGCCAGGTGGTGGAGAACCGTGTTGTGGCGCCAGGTGTACCGTCCAAGGCCCAGGGCCACGCCACACGCTGACAGGACATGGTTGAGGGTCTGTTTCACCCCACAAAGCGGACAGTTGGTGTCTGATGTCTTTCCCCATCTGGCCAGATTCGCGTTGGTGGGTAGCAGATCATACGTAGCCCTAATTATGAAAGCCAGTCGCATTGGTGCCGTGTGCCAGATGTCTCTCCAGGACAGCTTTCTTTGCTCTGCTGCGTCCCAAGTTGTCCATTGGCCTTGCTGTGCCTGCTGCACTGCTGCAGCTGCTTTCTTGGCTTGCTCTGCTGCCCTTATTTCCTGGCTCACCATGACGCGTTTGCCTTTGTTACCTGCCGTTGACCAGAATGTTGGTCTCTCACTGTATCCGAGACCTTGTCGACCGCTTTGGGTGTGTCCCATGACTTCCTTCAGCTTCAGGCTCTCCGTGGCTGCGTTGACTGCCCTCTGAGCAGTCCATTTCTTTCCCGATCTGATGGTGGGCATGATCGATCTTACCAGGGTGTCCTCCGACGTCTGGAGCATCATGAGCAGTCTGGCGTTGCCCACCTTGAATTCCTCCGTGATCGATTTTATTGGCAGAGCGAACTTGTTTGCCTTCCCATATAGCCCCACGTTCGCGAAGCCGGGGGGGGGGGGGGGGACACCAAGCCATCCACGGAGAAACTTGCTGACCTTAGACTCCAGCCCCTCCACTGTGCTTGTGCAGATATCGTAGATGAGCAGCAGCCATAGCAGTTTTGGGAGGAGGACATGTTTGAATATCCAGATCTTGAACTTTCCTTGAAGGGGGCACTCGTTGATCTTCTCAAGCCCCGTCTTTGTGGTGTCCCTGATTTCCTTGGCTCTTCCTGTATCTCTCAAGCTGGAGTCGTACACCCTTTTGAGGCTTTTGACTGGTTGTTGGGTCACAGTTGGGATCGCTTCCCCCGCCACCGTGAAAATCACGTGTGGCCTCACCCTTCCCTTCTGCAGCGAAAGGCTTATTGACTTTTGGGGCTTGAACTTCATGCCCATCCACTCTATTACCTGCTGGAGCCGGGAGAGGATCCTTCGTGCCTCGTCCTTCTGTGTGGCTAGCACTGTCGTATCATCCATGAACGCTTTGTGGAGACCGCCTCCTAAGTTGGCACCGCTGCAGTGCGCCTCGGCTGCTCTCAGGACGACTTATTTGACCATTACAAAGAGGATTGGTGAGACTGTGCAACCCATGGCTATTCCCACCTCCAGGGGAATCCAGTTTGTGGTGTACTGCCTGGTTGTGAACCTCATCTGGAAGTCCTCAAAGTAGCCTTGCAGCAGCTGGATCATGGGTTCAGGAACATGGTACATTCTGAGGGCCAGCCATATCACTTGGTGCAGCACCGCACCGTATGCATTGGATAAGTCGAGCCAGATGACATGCAGATTGAGCCTGCACGCTTTTGCCTTCTGGATGACCTCCCAGATCACGGATGCATGTTCAAGGCATCCGGGCATCCCTGGCAGTCTCTCTTTCTGAACGGACATGTTCACGAAACCGTTGTGCGTGAGGAAGTTGGTCTATCGTCTCGCCAACACCGCAAGGAAGTTTTCCCTTGCACATTCAGCAGGGAGATGGGGCTGAATTGGTGTATGGTCTCGGAGTCCTGCTCTTTGGGAATATAGATTCCGTCGGCTCTCCTCCATTCCTTACACACACTCCGCTTTCGCCATGCCGCTCTCAACACTCGCAGAAGGGCTCTCCTGGTCTCGGGGCATCTCTTGTAGATTGTGTACGGGACTCCATTGGGTCCTGGAGCAGATTTGCTGCATGCTCTGTCTATGACTTCCCTTCTCGCATCGAACATGTTCAAAATTTCTGCAGTGACCCATGGTTTCTTTGTTGGGTGGTGTTTTCCTAGTAACTGCCCGGCTGTCTCTATCACTGCCTCATTGAAGATGTTGGTCACTGTGTCGAGGCCCTCTTCGTCACCCAGAACTAAAAGCGGTGCAAACTTCCCTCCAATCATCGCTTTGAAGGACTTATCAACCTCAGGGTCTTTCAACCTTTCAAGATCAAATATAAGCCTGGTACCTTTCTGCTTGCTGATTTTTTTAAGGCTCAGGCGGAAGTTCATCATCAGCAAGTGGTGGTCGCTTCCAATGTCTGCTCCTGGAAAGCTTCGTGTCTTTGCGATGTTATGACTTCAGACACCTCGGCCAGGGAAGGCCCCTTCGTGTTGAAAGTAACACCTAGGTGTGTGGGCCATACAAGTCCCGCCATTTCCGGCAGAGGTGCCTTGAGGCCATTCATGTATGTATTCCGCAGGTGTTCCTCCAGCTGATCCTTTTCCGCCTTAAGCGTGCCTGACCGGGGTTGCTCGAACATGGTTTTAGCGAAACCAAATGGGTCCTTGAAGAATTTGTCTTGACTTCCTCTGCAAGCTCTTCTTCTTTCTCACTCATTCTGCTTTCCTGAGTAGGCTGTGCTCTTTCTTCAGTTCTTCCCATAGTGCCTTTAGCGCTGGTTTCTCTTCTGGCGGAGCCCTCTTAAACTGCTTTCGCACCTGGTTCTTGCGGCTTCTGATTGTTTCCATTTTCTTTTGTCGTCTGCTTTTCATGGGGTGTGGCTTGTTTGTCTTATGTTCTCTGATGCCATATTGTTCTGCGCAGTGGAAGTAGATGGTATCTGCAAATTTCCGTACTGTCTCATCCAGTGTGACCTCGGAACCAAGGACTCGAAGGAGCTTACTGGCGAGGTACCCGTCTAACTTTTTCAACGCTTCCTTGTCGGCTGCTGGTGGCAGGTTCAATCGGGGTCTTCTCTCTTCACGGATCTTGCTGGCGAGGTTTTCGTCTACGGTTATCCCCGCCCCGTTGTCGGCTGCTTGTATCATGTTTGACTGGGGTCTTCTCTCTCTGGGGGACGCGTTGAAACCCGTCCTGTCGCACCCATCCAAGGCATTCTCTGCGCTGTGGTTTGCTACCTGGCAGAGTACTCCTGAAGACTTATCTGATGACTCAGTGCGTTGGGTGTTGGATGATTTGGAAGACTTCAAACATCCTTTCTTCTTCCGATGTATCTTCATGCCCCTCTCTCTGTTTTAAAGCCCTTGCCACAACAACACAGGTACTCAGTGTCATTGCTCATTGTCCGTTGGACGGTCCGTTTCGTTGCCGTCTGGTCGCCTGTGGATCCTTCATTCTCCCCCCTTCGGAGGATCCAAGGGGCATTAGAACCAAATCGAGATTGTGCACGCTGTCGCATTCCGCAATAGTCACTCGCAACAAAGCAAAAGGCAAGAGCACAGACGAAAATGCTGAAGCGTAGGGTCATGCACATGAGGCAGGCGGCAGATATGCTCGGTCTATTCGATGCATCATATTTCAAGTTTAGGATGCTATTTACAAAAGCAAAATGAGACAGTAATAAAAATCAGACTGAGTCTCAGCCGCTGTCTTAGGGATGGTTGCATGGTTGGGTGAATATCCAATCTTGGTGCTCCCTCCAATCTCGAGGAAGACGTATCTGCGCTGTCATCTGTGCACAAAAGAACGGCTCTGTAGTCCAAGCTGGGATTTGCAGAGTCGCGAACAGACAGGACGCTGGAAGTCTGCTGTTGTCGCAGGGATGGACTCAGCTCGGTGGCGACGTTCTATAGCTGCCTGGGCTTTGATGCGGCGCCTTCTTCAAAAGTCATTGGTGCTTTTCTTGTGATAGCATGCCAATATGTTCTGTCTTTGGCGTTCTCCACGAGTTCAGCTGGGGAGAAGTCACACCATTGAAGATTGTCTTTCAGATTATCTTTGTAGCGTTTGTTAGTTCACCAAACAACAAGTGTTTTGGAATGCGATGGTCCTCCATTATGATGACGTCACCAGACCAGCGGAGCAGTAACTTAATGATCATCGCCTCGACAGAGACAGACTTTGCCTTGTCGAGAACGTCTTTGTTGGTCACCTTATCCTGCCATCGTATTCCTAGGATGGAGAGTATGGTCAGTTGATGGAAACGCTCTGTTTTCCGTATCTCCTAGAGACCGTTTCACAGCCTTTATAGAAGAGCCGTCCAATGCACAATTGAAGCACACCACTGTTCTGGGCTGGGCACTCGAGGTGTGCCGCGGCTGTGCTCAGTCCAGAAGTCGCAACACAATTTAACTGCTCACTTCGAAGTTGATTCACGATGATAAATGAAACAATAAGGTGAACGACTCACATACAGGGTATATGTTGATCAGTCACTCGCAGCTGTAGTGCGAATTTGAACGAAGAATATTCTTGAGAATTCGCTTTCATCCGATGTCTCATCGGAGCCCGACGCAAACACATCGTGCCTCTTCTAGTTCCCCAACCTGCAGCGTAGAAACTAGTGTTTGGTATGAACATTTTCAAATGGTATTTGGCTCCGGCATTGTTAATACCGAACGCAGGATCTTGCAGCTGAAAAACTCATCGGTGACAAACATGTAACTGACGACGAAATAATCCACTTCATAAAAATAGACCAGCAGGACAACAGACGGGCACCTAGAGCTATGACCAGGCGTGGCCCTTCTTCTGAGTGTCAATAAATTTTAAGGGATGGAACACTTGTTGACGGGGGCTCTTCCTCTGAAGTTCGTCCATTGCCTTGCTCCGCTGAAAATTTCTTGCCACTACGGTAGGTCTGCTGGAGCGCGAGGTGTCCTTGGCGAGATGTTGAAAGTGCGAGTTTTGTATCCTACACACTTCATAAAGAAACTTTTCAATGAAATCTTTGCTTATGAAACATTCCCATCTTCGTGGAAAAGGTCGATGATTATTTTCATCTGTAAAAGTGGAAGCCTTATTGACCCTGATAACTACAGGGGTATGTAGTTGCGAGTGTGCTGAGCAAATCGTTCATGAGTGTACATACTTACCGACAGGATCAGAAACAGGGCTGATAAACATACACAAATTCAAGGATACAGTAAAAGTAAACTTTAGTGAGCACTAACAGATACAGCTGCGTTTGATCTGAACAACGGTAAAAGTGCAGTACTATATAGCGTCTTATTACCCAAGCCTGGGACTCAAACAGCTTTACGATGTACACAACATGTGACGGGCGATAGAGCATTCCTTTGTACACTGCGCCAGAGACTAATAGATCGACTAGCAACAGTCTCACTGTTTATTGTTTATTTAACTTCCTTCTTGTATCAATTCAACACAAGCAAGATCACTACGTGCTGCGTGCGTCCACAAAATACAGTCTTCCTCCAATGGCCAGAAAGAAGAAAAGGCTAGATTACTCTCGAGGCAGAGAAGATAGGGCTGTCATATCACCACGCGAGCCCTATCTGTTCCCAGTGAAGGACTGGTCAATGTATACTCTGTGATCAGGAGGTAAACTTCAACGCGGTTTGGGACACAGGTACGAGTAATGAGACGCTGTATGAAACTACTGACTAACTACCGAGGCCTACTCGTGTTGACATGTGCATTCTGCAGAGCTAGCAGCGTCCACGAATCGAATTGTAGTCAGCCAACACAAGACCAGTCCAAACTTGATTGTGTGGTGTTTGGGGATGCAAGTATTTGGGGAATCTGCAGTCTTTTCTGGTGACATTGATGCAAGTATTCATACTGAAGGATCTAAACTGTAGAAGGTATGTCCGTTTGATGATGCATATCGTACAAGCAGCCATGTTGACAAATTAGCTACCGAAGTGTTGGTACTCAGGTGCCACATAGTCGAGGCAAGGCAATAAAAAGTTCATTTTCACGCAATTAAACGTAATTTTAAGGCAGATTATTAGAGGACATTAAAACTGATGTCCCTGTCAAGCACTTCTGCAGAGAAAGCACGTAACAGAGACTCAGATTGTCCCCCAATCAATCAGTTCTGCATGTAGCGCCAAGTGCATGGCGCGAGGACTGGTGTCGTGCTGGCTTGTCACATGACCTGGCTCACTTGTAAGTACATCGTTCGAACAATGTAGAAACTTCATCTTGTCGATCCCATATGAAGCGGAGGACAGCGACTGTCCTTGCCGCCACAGTGTGGGTTCAAGTCACCACTTGCTGAGGATTTTTCCTTGGAAAAGCGGTCCAAACCGATGCAGTGTTGAGCGACAAACAAGGGAGACAATCCCGCGTTAAGATCATAACCTTTTCTGTTTTGCTCGTGGACTTGGGACAGCAGCCAATGGAATGGACGCCAGAACTTTCGAACCCTGGCATTCATGACCGAGTTTAGTGGGAAGCATCCGATTGGATGATTGGCGGCATCATCCGACCACTAACTAGTTTAAATGTGTATTAATTTTATTAACTCGTGGTAAATTCGGGCGGAAATACTTGGGCACATGATGCAACATATTGCCCGGAGCCACTCGATGCCCCCTTCAGCAAATGGAATCCCTTCAAGACGACGGCATTATCTTTTCAAACCATACTGCGCAGCTTCACAGAAAATGCATATCCTCATCAGCTTAGACCCCTGACATTGGGCTTTTGGGGTCTGTCTCTGCAGGTCAGCCAGGGGCGACGCCACGAAGACAGAGAGGCTAGCAGGGTGCTCGGGAGAGGATCAGATAATTCAAACCCGACCCCACCACACTGCAGCGGGAACAGAAACCTTTCGAATATTCCTGTTGATACCTCCAACCATGCTCAAGTAACTGCACTGCTTGACAAATGACGCAGTCCCGATTCCTGCCGATAGCCTCTGTACCCGCTTTGGGCCGTCCCTGGCTGAGCGACTGGGCAAAGTGGAGAAAGCCCAGCAGCTAGGGTGCTGTCCAGCTGATGGGGGGGCATGGAGCGGCTCTGGGTGTATGTTATACCCACACAATAACATAAGTCACAAGTAGGAACGCAAGCTGGTCAAACACTGATCAACGTCGGACAGATTCCTCTTCTCACCGACCACCTTAGAAACTTCCGGCGTACTCAGCTCACGGACTGTCACTCTCCTTCGGCGCATAGGGTCAAAGACCACTCGCTTGAGGAACGAGCCATGCCAAGCGGAGTGCTCGATGCAGGGACACCGCTTGCTGTCCTTGCGGCGATGCATTGGCCATCCTGTCAGCAGGACCTAGCCACATCTGTTGAAATATTCCACCCGGAGACGTTTACTTGTTCAAATTTCGTATCGTTCTAAACTCTGTGTCATGTTTGTTTGATGCAAGGTTGTTCAATGATGGAAATAGTGTCATGGAGCTTTCGTGGATTTTTCATCAAAACATGAAAGCTCAACTTCAAAGATAAGTACAATTTAGCTAGAGCTACACATGCACAGTACACAACAGTAATGATCATGTGCTGCTTTCACATTTTTATTCTCAGTTTCAAAGCAAAGAAAATGTATATCGACGTACTTCTGGTTATTTCAACATACATATAGTTCCTTTTAAAAGCCAACGACAGTCTCTTGTTGTACTAGAATGTACATGTTTTGTATATTTTGTACCCATGTGCCAAAATCACCCTCCAGCACAAAATGCGACCGACGTCATCTAACTTCATTTCGACCAAACAGAGTGAAAGTAAGAATTATTTCTCAGTACTGAGATTTTGATATAAATTAAACCTGAAGCCATTTGTTTATGGCACAACATCATGATTTTATGAGCTGGTTAGCCAGAGCAATATGCCACATTGAACATAGTCACCATAATGACAACATTGTGTTGCCTTAAACATTATTGCCTAAACTTTACAACTAATTTTCTCAAAACGTCATACCAATGGGTACCACTCCTCAGTAGTTCATAACTTTCGTCATTTTTTTAAATTTTCAAGCTTTTAAAAATATATTGCTGGAAAGAAAATGTATTAACTTTGCGACCTCGTCCATAGGTCAGAATTTGCACTAGTGAACATCCGTCTCACTGTGTGGTGAATGGTCACAAACAGAACAGCATGACTGACACTGCCTTCTGACGCTGGTGTCAGAAGTGACGCAGTGAGAAGGGACTTCAGATCCACGGCAAGCTAAGGGAGAGGATGGACCTCTGTGACGTCAGTTGAGGATTTCAGATGCATGGCAAGCTCCTTGAGCTAAGGGAAGGAACGGACCTCTTGTCATTCTGTGACGTCAGTTGAGGTCACGCTGACAAAGGAAGCTATTCGAGGTGCTACAAGGAGCGTCGTTCCACTTGATGAAGAAGAACCAGGCCAGGGAGAGGCACAGCTCCGCCGTAGGGTTGCTGGGCTCGTTTTGGGCCCAGTTGGTCCAGATAATGGTGCCCCCACCGCTCCATTGCCAGGTCCCCGTCTCCTTGTTGCCCCCTGCCCACTGGTGTACTTCTCTGGTGGCTGCAACAAGGACCAGTCATTTGGCAAACCAAAACGTTTGATTTCGTATAGCGAAATACCCCACTTTACACGTTACCCCCTTATCGCCGTAACCTAACAATTTCCGTAACAAGCTTTATCCTGTCATCTTTAAGGAAATTATTTTGGGGGAATTTTACCCCTGGTCACCGCTGTGCAGCGCCCCGTGACCGATTTTTACTCCTCGGTAGGAGAGGCAATGTGAGTTAAGCACCTTGCCCAAGGATGCAACTCTAGGATTTGTGCAGCTTCAAACAAGGCACCCGTCAGCCGCAAGCGACTAAAGGTCGAACGCTCTAACCACTATGCCACACGAGGCCGTTTCATTAATCATTCACTGATACCTGAAGACAAGCGCAGTGACAAACAGATAAGACGCACACAGCTAGGTACCAGCACCAACTCCACTTCCTAGAGAGTATTACAAGCTGTTGCTGATTCATGGCTGCATACAAGGGTTAATTGCACTACAGTGTACCATCGCTGCCCTCACAAGTCCTCGGATTTACTTTTGGGTGTGGACAAACCATGTGCATAAAGCACTTTGCTCAAGAATGCAACTCTGGGAAGCGCGCTTTTTAAAAGCCGTATCCAGGTCAAGTGTGATGACCACTCGGGCCACAGAGCCTCACAAATCAAAAAGGTAAAAATACGGTAACGAACGTCTTTCAGAACTCTCAAAAACAATTTCAGACTATAAGGTGTCACCCGTGGCAACAGATGCCATGGTTCTCCACACGGCGGTGCCCCTAGGCGCCCCTTCATCAGCTAAAGCCCATGGCCAAATAGCCTTTAGCTCCTTCTGCAGCAACTCGACCACAGGCAGCTCAATGCATATGAGAACATCCCCCTTTGTGGGAGAACGTGCTTATGATTACCTTGTCCACCCTATTTTTAGAAAGAGGTCATCTGTAAAGGCCTAACTTAATAGCCCGACTGTCAGACGGGAGAACCGGCGTGCGGGGTTCTCGCCGACACTGCGTTCGTTCTCAATAGAGCGCGCCGAGATGACTCCAAACGCCGGTTCGCCCGTCTGACAGTCGGGCTATTAAGTTCTAAGGCCTAACTTGCTTGTCGTTTGGATGGTGTCGGCGAAATGTGTGTCGAGGCCTCGAACGCGTCCCGCGTGTCGATGCATTGACCTGCATTTCCAGTTGTAAAATGTGAGCGCTTTCATACCCTAACGATGCAATCAACATACAGCTGTGAAAAATTCATGCTGTTCATGGCTTATATTTTCTTTGGATGGGTTTTGAGTATCAACAGATACAGCGTTTTCTGGTCGAACCGTAGATTATATCCGCCATTTTAATTGTGCAAACAGTCGCGAGAAGCCAACAAAACCTCCTCCGAAGAAGATTCGGTTTCTCAGCCAATGAGGAGCGAGCTCCCATAACATGTGCTGCAAGCAATTTTTTGCCCGACATCTTCTCGCCGACAGAGAGCGAGCTAGCTGTCGGGGCATTCGGCGCGCACAGAGCACGGGCAGTTGAGGGCGAGCCCAGTTCTCGCCGCACGAGTGGCACGGGCGACAGCTGCACGGGCCTGTCGCCGTGCAACCGTTTGGGCTATTAAGGCAGGGCTTAACCGCACCATGCCGTGAATCGTTTTGTATCTCTCAGTCGTGTGATCATCCATACCAACCGCCATAGAATTTTAAACACCAACTATTCTAGAACTTGAAACTGCAGCCTCCTACCGAAGTGCCTGGCGCGCCCAGACGAAGGCAGCCACCACCAACTTGGAAGCAGACCGCTGCTGTCGCCTTGCTGCTGCTAGAGAGCGACGTCACAGACCCGCCTCTACCTCGGTCCCTGCCCTGACGTATGGCGTTCCTTGCCCCACCTGTGGTGGCCTGTGCGTCTCAGATTTTGGTCTCAGAAGCCACTTGCGCATTCATCAAAGATGACAGCACACCGTTTTCCTCTGCCCCCGAGAGACCATCAAGACGAAGATTTTAGAACTGCAGGAATCTTAATCTCTGGCAATGCAGCCACTTACCCTTGGTCATGTTTACATAATCCCTTGTTTCCTATTTTTTGCCTTGCGTTATGAAGAATTTTGCACATAGCCAAATACTTAATGCCAGTGAAATGTGAATTTAATTTCCATATTTTGGATGAATAAAGTTTGTGCTGTGCTGTGTTGTGTTGTGTTGTGTTGTGTTGCGATGTGTTGTGTTGTGTTGTTTTGTGTTGTTGTGTTGTGTTATGTCAAGTCATGTCATTACGTCTGGCAAAATCTAACCAGCCCATTTTAATGGGCAGGTGGCCTAGTTATCGAATTTGATATTTTTTCAATAAAATGATCTGTGGTCATTATAAAAACAGTGCCTGAAGATGTTTATCGATCTACAGTTCAAATTACAGCATCGCACTGAGAGTTTTACTTTGATGGCTATCTAAAAATGACCAGCAATTTCATAATTTGACTGAGGTCTCACTTTTCCCCAAAAAACGTTGATTACGATTCCATTTTCATACAAATTTGCACCAAATCATCCGAATCAAAAACAGTTTATCTTAAAGAGCATGGACATTTCTTTTACAAGTTGTGCATATTCAAAATCGACCAGAAAAACGATTGGCTTCGTTTTATGGTGTGGGTACACACGTATCCTAGACATGAAAGTTTGTGGAGACGCACACTGATGATGATAATGATGATGATGATGATGATGATGATGATGATGATGATGATGATGATGATGATGATGATGATGATGATGATGATGATGATGATGATATAAATTATAACAAAAAAGGTTATTTCCAATGCAATTTCTACATTGCGTCTGTCCCGGTAAAGCCAGATCCAGGTGCACTTACAACATTTTCTGTACATGTATATCTCAAACGCACGTATTTACATTTACGTACAATGACACTTTATTATTATTATTTTTTAATAAAATATCTTTATTCAGAAAGGGGAGTATACACATACATCTGCCCAAAACTTTTCACAACAGTAAAACAATATATATGTATATTTTTAAAAAAATAAAAAAGTGAAAAATATATATATTAAATAATAATAATAATAATAATAATAATAATAATAATAATAATAATAAACAAATAATATATCATTAATACTTAGTAATTAACAATAAATAATAAATAATTAACAATTAACAAATTAACAATTAATTAATAAATAATAATAATAATAATAATAATAATAATAATAATAATAATAATAATAATAATAATAATAATAATAATAATAATAATAATAATAATAATAATAATAATAATAATAATAATAAATCATAATAATTAATAAACAAATATTAAGAAAAAAATAGAAAAAAGGATAGAAAACCTGAAGAATTGTACATAAAATTACATGCTGTAGTTATTATGGGGCAGATGAGCATGGGAGATGAGATCTGGATTGGGAAGGGGAAAGGGAGAGGAGAGGGGGGGGGGTGAGGGCGGGGGGGGGGGGGGGGGGTTGGAGGAGTTCAAGAGGCGTTGGACAAAGGACAATTTCTTGTAAAGTTTATGGCATCTTTATTTATATTGGTAGGACTGGCGACCCCTTGCTCTGAAGCTGTTCCAATATTCCATTTCTGAAAGCAATTCTTTCCTCAACGTTATAATGTGTACGGAAGGACTTGCCTAAAGGAGACAAATGCTATTTCATAATTTCGACACTTTGCTTGATGAATATATTTTTTGGCTAATATTAAGATAAGATTTACAATAGAAGGAGCAAGTTTGTCACCAAAGAATATGGAATATTTACATTTGGAAAATGTTGCCTTTCTGCTTTCTAAATATTGCTGTAGTTTGCTCCAGAAACCTTGTATTACTTGACATTCGCAGAATATATGTTCCTGTGTTTCAATACAACACCAGCAAAATCCACAAAGTGATGAGGATGATTTTCCTATACGTAGAAGGAAGGTGTTTGTTGATGTAATCCGGTGTAAGAATTTGAACTGAAATGTCCTTACCTGAGTGTCTATTGTGCATTGCTTTGGCAGAGTATAAATGCTTTCCCAATCAATGTTATTGCCCTCGAATGATTTTTCCCACTTCTGTTGGGAATGAATGTCTATGTCCATGTTGTCAGTTAGAACTGAGTAAAAGAAGTTAGCACATTTTGATACCTTATTTATTCTTTCACGAATTCTCTTACACTGACTTTGACATTGGTTGTTTTTTTATTTTTTGCATCCATTCCTGTGGAATAGACCTTTTTATTGTTTGAGAAGTAAAGATATCCTCTGCATCCAATTTGAACTTTGTCTTCAGATTGAAAAAACTGAGTAGATCATTGTTTTTAACAATATGTTTCACCTGCAAGATACCCTTGTCAGCCCATTTTTTGGACTTGACTGGTACCCTGCAATGACATATATTTGAATTATACCACAAGGATTGTTCTAGTATATTGTCAGAAGGATTTTCTGTCCCAACAACCTTATTCCAGTGCTTCATTACATCATAAAAGAAGGTGTTTTGAGGGATGTACAGCTTGAGGTGTTTTTCATTCAATGTTGAATTTAGGAAATTTTCTTTCCCAATCTTACTGAGATAATGTCTAAATGTTGTTTTCCATTCTCCCTGATTGTTAGAGTTGGTGTAGCGTTTTATCCAGTTTGCTTTAACTGCTGATTGAAAGCTTTGAACATCTAACATTTTCAAACCCCCATTTTCTATCTTTTGACACATTACTTTTCGAGCTATTCTGTCAGGTTTATCATTCCACAAGAACTCAAACAGTTCCTTGTTTATTGCTTTTAGTTGATTCTCGGTTGGATCAGGTAGATTTGTCAATGGATATAGTATAATAGGGTAAGCTAGCATCTTAATGACTGTTATTTTACCATATAAGGTGAGGTTACGAGATTTCCATTTGTGTAATAGAATAACCATTTTCTTGAATCTCTCATTCATGTTTATTTCAGTCATTTTGCTTGTTTCATTAGTGAAAAATATTCCAAGCGTTTTAACGCCCTCTGAAGTCCATGTAAAGTTCTTATCCTGGCATAGTCTAACCTGAGTGTCTTTGAGGGGACCTATTCTTAGAATGGCACTCTTTTCATAGCTGACTTTTAAGCCAGAGTTTTTCTCCAAAGCTTTCAAGAATGGAGCAGGTAGTGCTGAGATCCCTTTCTGTTCCATCCAGAAAAACAGCAACATCATCAGCATATGCAGTCACCCCGACAGAGGCATCCAGAAGTCTGAAACCCCGAATATCGTCATTATTTCTTATTAAATGAGAACAAATTTCAATCACAACGTTGAAAACACAAGGAGAAAGAAGGCATCCCTGTCCCGTTCCGCAGGCTACTTCAAAAATGCTGACATGTATCCATTGTTAGTTACACAGCTTTGTGCATCTGTGTAAAATAATTTGATCCACTGTATCAAGTCTTTGCCAAAGTTGAAATGCTCAAGTGTTTTGATCATATAGTCATGGTCATCACTGTCAAAGGCTTTCTTGAAGTCTACAAACATAATCAACCCTTTCATATCTTTCTCATTAGCATGTAAGATCACATCATGTATCAGTCTAATGTTTTCTCCTATATATCTATTTTTTTATAAAGCCAGTTTGGGACGTACACTGACACTTAGAAGTGCATACAAACTACTTATTAAAATCAACTAAGATATATACAATTTTAAAATAAGGGTTGTCGAGAAAGAGCGTACATGGGAAGGAGTAGGCTTTAAAACGGTTTGTAGATCAAATCAGAGTAGTGCCTACGTCGATATTTACTCTGGTCCTAATCTCTTCGACCATCTTACTGGTTCGACTATAGCTTAGGCCTTAGAACTTCATAGACGTTTTTTTCGTTTTTAGACGGAAAGCTGAAATAGAGTCCAGAGGTATAATGCTTGCCTGCAATCGTTCACGACTGGGATGAGCGGTGTTTGTAGCTGCAAGGATCCTAGAAGTGCATCCTTGGGCAGCTCTTCACCTTCATTGCTTCTCCACGAGGAGTAAAACCGGGCCCTGGGCGTTGCACAGCGGTGTTACGAGTGAAATTATCCGAAAAGAATGTTTCGTTTAAAAAAGGCGAAGCGATGTTTATTGTTACTACTACTGCTACTATCCCTACTACTACTACCACCACCACTACTATACTACAACATTATCACTGTCATTAGTTTACTGCCACTACTGCTGCTGCTGTTGCCGCCACGACTAGTATTGCTTCTGCGTCTACTATTGCTACCACCATTACTCTGCTCCCACCACTCCTTCCAATACCACTAACCAGATGAGGATAAAAATAGATCCACCACGTCTCCCTACGCGATGCACGAGGCGAATAACTGGGAACTTGACTCACTCTTTATCTAACCAGCTCTACTAATGTTCGTGGTCAGTGGCTGAAAGGCGCTAATACTCCATTCATTCATTTAAACTACCGTTACTGCTGTCCTGGCAACCAGGACACACAGAACAGAGAGGGGTTTCGCAGAAGCGATCCGAAAGCATAATTCGCGATCGTCTTGCGGGACCAAAGGCGCGTCTCGTTTCGAAAGGTGTTAAACATGTCCAGAGATGAGTGCTCACGGCGAGCGCTCGCAAACCCAAAGCTTTGGACCTGTTCACGCAGGCGCTCGTTATGAGCGCTCAAAGTTTATCGCGCCTCTGGTGCTGCGAGACGATAGCGTATGGTGCTTTCGGATTGCTTCCGAGAGACCCGCATTTGAGTGCTTACGCTTGGAGCCACGGAGAACATCGTGGAGGTGCTGGTGTACAGCCTGGGACTTGACCTCGATCAGGCGAGCGCCGTCCTGGTTGCAGAAGGTAGAGGCGTTCTGCCAGGTCTTAGGCGTGGCAACCACTTTGTAGCACAGCGGAAGTGAGCGCTCCAGAATGTATCCCTCGTCAACCGCGCATCTCTCTGCTGCAAGAAACAGTGTCATCTGTCTGCTGCAAGAAACAGTGTCATCTGTCTGCTGCAAGAAACAGTGTCATCTCTCTGCTGCAAGAAACAGTGTCATCTCTCTGCTGTAAGAAACAGTGTCATCTCTCTGCTGTAAGAAACAGTGTCATCTGTCTGCTGTAAGAAACAGTGTCATCTCTCTGCTGTAAGAAACAGTGTCATCTCTCTGCTGTAAGAAACAGTGTCCTCTCTCTGCTGCAATAAACAGTGTCATCTGTCTGCTGTAAGAAACAGTATCATCTCTCTGCTGTAAGAAACAGTGTCATCTGTCTGCTGTAAGAAACAGTGTCATCTCTCTGCTGTAAGAAACAGTGTCATCTGTCTGCTGTAAGAAACAGTGTCATCTCTCTGCTGTAAGAAACAGTGTCATCTCTCTGCTGTAAGAAACAGTGTCGTCTCTCTGCTAAAAGAAACAGTGTCATCTCTCTGCTGTAAGAAACAGTGTCATCTCTCTGCTGTAAGAAACAGTGTCATCTCTCTGCTGCAAGAAACAGTGTCATCTCTCTGCTGTAAAAAACAGTGTCGTCTGTCTGCAGCAAGAAACAGTGTCATATCTCTGCTGTAAGAAACAGTGTCATCTCTCTGCTGTAAGAAACAGTGTCATCTCTTTGCTGTAAAAAACAGTGTCATCTGTCTGCATCAAGAAACAGTGTCATGTCTCTGCTGTAAGAAACAGTGTCATCTGTCTGCTGTAAGAAACAGTGTCATCTGTCTGCTGTAAGAAACAGTGTCATCTCTCTGCTGTAAGAAACAGTGTCATCTCTCTGCTGTAAGAAACAGTGTCATCTCTCTGCTGCAAGAAACAGTGTCATCTCTCTGCTGTAAGAAACAGTGTCATCTCTCTGCTGTGAGAAACAGTGTCATCTCTCTGTTGTAAGAAACAGTGTCATCTCTCTGCTGTAAGAAACAGTGTCATCTCTCTGCTGTGAGAAACAGTGTCATCTCTCTGTTGTAAGAAACAGTGTCATCTCTCTGCTGTAAGAAACAGTGTCATCTCTCTGCTGTAAGAAACAGTGTCATCTCTCTGCCGTAAGAAACAGTGTCGTCTCTCTGCTGCAAGAAACAGTTTCGTCTCTCTGCTGTAAGAAACAGTGTCATCTGTCTGCTGCAATAAACAGTGTCATCTGTCTGCTGTAAGAAACAGTGTCATCTCTCTGCTATAATAAACAGTGTCATCTCTCTGCTGCAAGAAACAGTGTCATCTCTCTGCTGTAAGAAACAGTGTTATCTCTCTGCTGTAAAAAACAGTGTCATCTGCTTGCAGCAAGAAACAGTGTCATGTCTCTGCTGTAAGAAACAGTGTCATCTCTCTGCTGTAAGAAACAGTGTCATCTCTCTGCTGTAAGAAACAGTGTCATCTCTCTGCTGTAAGAAACAGTGTCATGTCTCTGCTGTAAGAAACAGTGTCATCTCTCTGCTGTAAGAAACAGTGTCATCTCTCTGCTGTAAGAAACAGTGTCGTCTCTATGCTGTAAGAAACAGTGTCATCTGTCTGCTGTAAGAAACAGTGTCATCTCTCTGCTGTAAGAAACAGTGTCATCTGTCTGCTGTAAGAAACAGTGTCATCTCTCTGCTGTAAGAAACAGTGTCATCTCTCTGCTGCAAGAAACAGTGTCATCTC
Source organism: Theodoxus fluviatilis (assembly GCA_034096865.1). NCBI lineage: Eukaryota > Metazoa > Mollusca > Gastropoda > Cycloneritida > Neritidae > Theodoxus > Theodoxus fluviatilis. Next base: position 10,167 of record JAWQFJ010027700.1, on the reverse strand, counting down.
TCTCCTGTAAGAAACAGTGTCATCTGTCTTCTGTAAGAAACAGTGTCATCTCTCTGCTGTAAGAAACAGTATCATGTCTCTGCTGCAAGAAACAGTGTCATATGTCTGCTGCAAGAAACAGTGTTATCTTTCTGCTGCAAGAAACAGTGTCATCTCTCTGCTGTAAGAAACAGTGTCATCTCTCTGCTGTAAGAAACAGTGTCATCTCTCTGCTGTAAGAAACAGTGTCATCTATCTGCTGTAAGAAACAGTGTCATCTCTCTGCTCCAATAAACAGTGTCATCTGTCTGCTGTAAGAAACAGTGTCATCTCTCTGCTGTAAGAAACAGTGTCGTCTCTCTGCTGCAAGAAACAGTGTCATCTCTCTGCTGTAAGAAACAGTGTCATCTTTCTGCTGCAAGAAAAAGTGTCATCTCTCTGCTGTAAGAAACAGTGTCATCTCTCTGCTGCAAGAAACAGTGTCATCTCTCTGATGTAAGAAACAGTGTCATCTCTCTTCTGTAAGAAACAGTGTCATCTCTCTGCTGTAAGAAACAGTGTCATCTGTCTGCTGTAAGAAACAGTGTCATCTCTCTGCTGTAAGAAACAGTGTCATCTCTCTGCTGTAAGAAACAGTGTCATCTCTCTGCTGTAACAGTGTCATCTCTCTGCTGTAAGAAACAGTGTCATCTCTCTGCTGTAAGAAACAGTGTCATCTCTCTGCTGTAAGAAACAGTGTCATCTCTCTGCTGTAAGAAACAGTGTCATCTCTCTGCTGTAAGAAACAGTGTCATCTCTCTGCTGTAAGAAACAGTGTCATCTCTCTGCTGTAAGAAACAGTGTCATCTCTCTGCTGTAAGAAACAGTGTCATCTCTCTGCTGTAAGAAACAGTGTCATCTCTCTGCTGTAAGAAACAGTGTCATCTGTCTGCTGTAAGAAACAGTGTCATCTCTCTGCTGTAAGAAACAGTGTCATCTCTCTGCTGTAAGAAACAGTGTCATCTCTCTGCTGTAAGAAACAGTGTCATCTCTCTGCTGTAAGAAACAGTGTCATCTCTCTGCTGTAAGAAACAGTGTCATCTCTCTGCTGCAAGAAACAGTGTCATCTCTCTGCTGTAAGAAACAGTGACATCTCTCTTCTGCAAGAAAGAGTGTCATCTCTCTGCTGTAAGAAACAGTGTCATCTCTCTTCTGTAAGAAACAGTGTCATCTCTCTGCTGTAAGAAACAGTGTCATGTCTCTGCTGCAAGAAACAGTGTCATCTGTCTGCTGTAAGAAACAGTGTCATCTCTCTGCTGTAAGAAACAGTGTCGTCTCTCTGCTGCAAGAAACAGTGTCATCTCTCTGCTGTAAGAAACAGTGTCATCTCTCTGCTGCAAGAAAAAGTGTCATCTCTCTGCTGTAAGAAACAGTGTCATCCCTCTGCTGCAAGAAACAGTGTCATCTCTCTGATGTAAGAAACAGTGTCATCTCTCTTCTGTAAGAAACAGTGTCATCTCTCTGCTGTAAGAAACAGTGTCATCTGTCTGCTGTAAGAAACAGTGTCATCTCTCTGCTGTAAGAAACAGTGTCATCTCTCTGCTGTAAGAAACAGTGTCATCTCTCTGCTGTAAGAAACAGTGTCATCTCTCTGCTGTAACAGTGTCATCTCTCTGCTGTAAGAAACAGTGTCATCTCTCTGCTGTAAGAAACAGTGTCATCTCTCTGCTGTAAGAAACAGTGTCATCTCTCTGCTGTAAGAAACAGTGTCATCTCTCTGCTGTAAGAAACAGTGTCATCTGTCTGCTGTAAGAAACAGTGTCATCTCTCTGCTGTAAGAAACAGTGTCATCTCTCTGCTGTAAGAAACAGTGTCATCTCTCTGCTGTAAGAAACAGTGTCATCTCTCTGCTGTAAGAAACAGTGTCATCTGTCTGCTGTAAGAAACAGTGTCATCTCTCTGCTGTAAGAAACAGTGTCATCTCTCTGCTGTAAGAAACAGTGTCATCTCTCTGCTGTAAGAAACAGTGTCATCTCTCTGCTGTAAGAAACAGTGTCATCTCTCTGCTGCAAGAAACAGTGTCATCTCTCTGCTGTAAGAAACAGTGACATCTCTCTTCTGCAAGAAACAGTGTCATCTCTCTGCTGTAAGAAACAGTGTCATCTCTCTTCTGTAAGAAACAGTGTCATCTCTCTGCTGTAAGAAACAGTGTCATGTCTCTGCTGTAAGAAACAGTGTCATGTCTCTGCTGTAAGAAACAGTGTCATCTCTCTGCTGTAAGAAACAGTGTCATCTCTCTGCTGTAAGAAACAGTGTCATGTCTCTGCTGCAAGAAACAGTGCCATCTCTCTGCTGTAAGAAACAGTGTAATCTCTCTGCTGTAAGAAACAGTGTCATCTCTCTGCTGTAAGAAACAGTGTAATTTCTCTGCAGCAAGAAACAGTGTCGTCTCTCTGCTGTAGGAAACAGTGTCATCTCTCTGCTGTAAGAAACAGTGTCATCTCTCTGCTGTAAGAAACAGTGTCATGTCTCTGCTGTAAGAAAAAGTGTCATCTCTCTGCTGTAAGAAACAGTGTCATCTCTCTGCTGCAAGAAACAGTGTCATCTCTCTGCAGCAAGAAACAGTGTCATGTCTCTGCTGTAAGAAACAGTGTCATCTGTCTTCTGTAAGAAACAGTGTCATCTCTCTGCTGTAAGAAACAGTGTCATGTCTCTGCTGCAAGAATCAGTGTCATCTCTCTGCTGTAAGAAACAGTGTCATCTCTCTGCTGTAAGAAACGGTGTCATCTCTCTACTGTAAGAAACAGTGTCATGTCTCTGCTGTAAGAAACTGTGTCATCTCTCTGCAGCAAGAAACAGTGTCATCTCTCTGCTGTAAGAAACAGTGTCATCCGTCTTCTGTAAGAAACAGTGTCATCTCTCTGCTGTAAGAAACAGTGTCATCTCTCTGCTGTAAGAAACAGTGTCATCTCTCTGCTGTAAGAAACAGTGTCATCTCTCTGCTGTAAGAAACAGTGTCATCCGTCTTCTGTAAGAAACAGTGTCATGTCTCTGCTGTAAGAAACAGTGTCATCTCTCTGCTGTAAGAAACAGTGTCATCTGTCTTCTGTAAGGTACAGTGTCATCTCTCTACTATAAGAAACCGTGTCATCTCTCTGCTGTAAGAAACAGTGTCATCTGTCTGCTGTAAGAAACAGTGTCATCTCTCTGCTGCAAGAAACAGTGTCATCTGTCTGCTGTAAGAAACAGTGTCATCTCTCTGCTGTAAGAAACAGCGTCATCTCTCTGCTGTACGAAACAGTGTCGTCTCTCTGCTGTAAGAAACAGTGTCATGTCTCTGCTGTAAGAAACAGTGTCATCTCTCTGTTGTAAGAAACAGTGTCATCTTTCTGTCGTAAGAAACAGTGTCATCTCTCTGCTGTAAGAAACAGTGTCATCTCTCTGCTGTAAGAAACAGTGTCATCTGTCTTCTGTAAGAAACAGTGTCATCTGTTTTCTGTAAGAAACAGTGTCATGTCTCTGCTGAAAGAAACAGTGTCATCTCTCTGCTGTAAGAAACAGTGTCATGTCTCTGCTGTAAGAAACAGTGTCATCTCTCTGCTGCAAGAAACAGTGTCATCTCTCTGCTGTAAGAAACAGTGTCATCTCTCTGCTGTAAGAAACAGTGTCATCTGTCTGCTGTAAGAAACAGTGTCATCTCTCTGCTGTAAGAAACAGTGTCATCTCTCTGCTGTAAGAAACAGTGTCCTCTCTCTGCTGCAATAAACAGTGTCATCTGTCTGCTGTAAGAAACAGTATCATCTCTCTGCTGTAAGAAACAGTGTCATCTCTCTGCTGTAAGAAACAGTGTCATCTCTCTGCTGTAAGAAACAGTGTCATCTGTCTGCTGTAAGAAACAGTGTCATCTGTTTTCTGTAAGAAACAGTGTCATGTCTCTGCTGTAAGAAACAGTGTCGTCTCTCTGCTGAAAGAAACAGTGTCATCTCTCTGCTGTAAGAAACAGTGTCATCTCTCTGCTGTAAGAAACAGTGTCATCTCTCTGCTGCAAGAAACAGTGTCATCTCTCTGCTGTAAAAAACAGTGTCGTCTGTCTGCAGCAAGAAACAGTGTGATCTGTCTGCTGTAAGAAACAGTGCCATCTCTCTGCTGTAAGAAACAGTGTCATCTCTTTGCTGTAAAAAACAGTGTCATCTGTCTGCATCAAGAAACAGTGTCATGTCTCTGCTGTAAGAAACAGTGTCATCTGTCTGCTGTAAGAAACAGTGTCATCTGTCTGCTGTAAGAAACAGTGTCATCTCTCTGCTGTAAGAAACAGTGTCATCTCTCTGCTGTAAGAAACAGTGTCATCTCTCTGCTGCAAGAAACAGTGTCATCTCTCTGCTGTAAGAAACAGTGTCATCTCTCTGCTGTGAGAAACAGTGTCATCTCTCTGTTGTAAGAAACAGTGTCATCTCTCTGCTGTAAGAAACAGTGTCATCTCTCTGCTGTGAGAAACAGTGTCATCTCTCTGTTGTAAGAAACAGTGTCATCTCTCTGCTGTAAGAAACAGTGTCATCTCTCTGCTGTAAGAAACAGTGTCATCTCTCTGCCGTAAGAAACAGTGTCGTCTCTCTGCTGTAAGAAACAGTGTCGTCTCTCTGCTGTAAGAAACAGTGTCATCTGTCTGCTGCAATAAACAGTGTCATCTGTCTGCTGTAAGAAACAGTGTCATCTCTCTGCTGCAAGAAACAGTGTCAGCTCTCTGCTGTAAGAAACAGTGTCATCTCTCTGCTGTAAGAAACAGTGTCATCTCTCTGCTGTAAGAAACAGTGTCATGTCTCTGCTGTAAGAAACAGTGTCATCTCTCTGCTGTAAGAAACAGTGTCATCTCTCTGCTGTAAGAAACAGTGTCTTCTCTATGCTGTAAGAAACAGTGTCATCTGTCTGCTGTAAGAAACAGTGTCATCTCTCTGCTGTAAGAAACAGTGTCATCTGTCTGCTGTAAGAAACAGTGTCATCTCTCTGCTGTAAGAAACAGTGTCATCTCTCTGCTGCAAGAAACAGTGTCATCTCTCTGCTGTAAGAAACAGTGTCATCTGTCTTCTGTAAGAAACAGTGTCATCTCTCTGCTGTAAGAAACAGTATCATGTCTCTGCTGCAAGAAACAGTGTCATATGTCTGCTGCAAGAAACAGTGTTATCTTTCTGCTGCAAGAAACAGTGTCATCTCTCTGCTGTAAGAAACAGTGTCATCTCTCTGCTGAAAGAAACAGTGTCATCTCTCTGCTGTAAGAAACAGTGTCATCTATCTGCTGTAAGAAACAGTGTCATCTCTCTGCTGCAATAAACAGTGTCATCTGTCTGCTGTAAGAAACAGTGTCATCTCTCTGCTGTAAGAAACAGTGTCGTCTCTCTGCTGCAAGAAACAGTGTCATCTCTCTGCTGTAAGAAACAGTGTCATGTCTTTGCTGCAAGAAAAAGTGTCATCTCTCTGCTGTAAGAAACAGTGTCATCTCTCTGCTGCAAGAAACAGTGTCATCTCTCTGCTGTAAGAAACAGTGTCATCTCTCTTCTGTAAGAAACAGTGTCATCTCTCTGCTGTAAGAAAAAGTGTCATCTGTCTGCTGTAAGAAACAGTGTCATCTCTCTGCTGTAAGAAACAGTGTCATCTCTCTGCTGTAAGAAACAACGTCATCTCTCTGCTGTAAGAAACAGTGTCATCTCTCTGCTGTAAGAAACAGTGTCATCTCTCTGCTGTAACAGTGTCATCTCTCTGCTGTAAGAAACAGTGTCATCTCTCTTCTGTAAGAAACAGTGTCATCTCTCTGCTGTAAGAAAAAGTGTCATCTGTCTGCTGTAAGAAACAGTGTCATCTCTCTGCTGTAAGAAACAGTGTCATCTCTCTGCTGTAAGAAACAGTGTCATCTCTCTGCTGTAAGAAACAGTGTCATCTCTCTGCTGTAAGAAACAGTGTCATCTCTCTGCTGTAAGAAACAGTGTCATCTCTCTGCTGTAAGAAACAGTGTCATCTGTCTGCTGTTAGAAACAGTGTCATCTCTCTGCTGTAAGAAACAGTGTCCTCTCTCTGCTGTAAGAAACAGTGTCATCTCTCTGCTGTAAGAAACAGTGTCATCTCTCTGCTGTAAGAAACAGTGTCATCTCTCTGCTGTAAGAAACAGTGTCATCTCTCTGCTGCAAGAAACAGTGTCATCTCTCTGCTGTAAGAAACAGTGTCATCTCTCTTCTGCAAGAAACAGTGTCATCTCTCTGCTGTAAGAAACAGTGTCATCTCTCTGCTGTAAGAAACAGCGTCATCTCTCTGCTGTAAGAAACAGTGTCATCTCTCTGCTGTAAGAAACAGTGTCATGTCTCTGCTGTAAGAAACAGTGTCATCTCTCTGCTGTAAGAAACAGTGTCATCTCTCTGCTGTAAGAAACAGTGTCATCTCTCTGCTGTAAGAAACAGTGTCATCTCTCTGCTGTAAGAAACAGTGTCATCTCTCTGCTGTAAGAAACAGTGTCATCTCTCTGCTGTAAGAAACAGTGTCATCTCTCTGCTGTAAGAAACAGTGTCATCTCTCTGCTGTAAGAAACAGTGTCATCTCTCTGCTGTAAGAAACAGTGTCATCTCTCTGCTGTAAGAAACAGTGTCATCTCTCTGCTGTAAGAAACAGTGTCATCTCTCTGCTGTAAGAAACAGTGTCATCTCTCTGCTGTAAGAAACAGTGTCATCTCTCTGCTGCAAGAAACAGTGTCATGTCTCTGCTGTAAGAAACAGTGTCATCTGTCTTCTGTAAGAAACAGTGTCATCTCTCTGCTGTAAGAAACAGTGTCATCTCTCTGCTGCAAGAAACAGTGTCATCTCTCTGCTGTAAGAAACAGTGTCATCTCTCTGCTGTAAGAAACAGTGTCATCTCTCTGCTGTAAGAAACAGTGTCATCTCTCTGCTGTAAGAAACAGTGTCATCTCTCTGCTGTAAGAAACAGTGTCATCTCTCTGCTGTAAGAAACAGTGTCATCTCTCTGCTGTAAGAAACAGTGTCATCTCTCTGCTGTAAGAAACAGTGTCATCTCTCTGCTGTAAGAAACAGTGTCATCTCTCTGCTGTAAGAAACAGTGTCATCTCTCTGCTGTAAGAAACAGTGTCATCTGTCTTCTGTAAGAAACAGTGTCATCTCTCTGCTGTAAGAAACAGTGTCATCTCTCTGCTGTAAGAAACAGTGTCATCTGTCTGCTGTAAGAAACAGTGTCATCTCTCTGCTGCAAGAAACAGTGTCATCTGTCTGCTGTAAGAAACAGTGTCATCTCTCTGCTGTAAGAAACAGCGTCATCTCTCTGCTGTACGAAACAGTGTCGTCTCTCTGCTGTAAGAAACAGTGTCATGTCTCTGCTGTAAGAAACAGTGTCATCTCTCTGCTGTAAGAAACAGTGTCATCTTTCTGTGGTAAGAAACAGTGTCATCTCTCTGCTGTAAGAAACAGTGTCATCTCTCTGCTGTAAGAAACAGTGTCATCTGTCTTCTGTAAGAAACAGTGTCATCTGTTTTCTGTAAGAAACAGTGTCATGTCTCTGCTGTAAGAAACAGTGTCATCTCTCTGCTGTAAGAAACAGTGTCATGTCTCTGCTGTAAGAAACAGTGTCATCTGTCTGCTGTAAGAAACAGTGTCATCTCTCTGCTGTAAGAAACAGTGTCATCTCTCTGCTGTAAGAAACAGTGTCATGTCTCTGCTGTGAAGAAACAGTGTCATCTCTCTGCTGTAAGAACAGTGTCATCTCTCTGCTGTAAGAAACAGTGTCATCTGTCTTCTGTAAGAAACAGTGTCATCTGTCTTCTGTAAGAAACAGTGTCATCTCTCTGCTGTAAGAAACAGTGTCATCTGTCTTCTGTAAGAAACAGTGTCATCTCTCTGCTGTAAGAAACAGTGTCATCTCTCTGCTGTAAGAAACAGTGTGATCTGTCTGCTGTAAGAAACAGTGTCATCTGTCTTCTGTAAGAAACAGTGTCATCCGTCTTCTGTAAGAAACAGTGTCATGTCTTTGCTGTAAGAAACAGTGTCATCTCTCTGCTGTAAGAAACAGTGTCATCTCTCTGCTGTAAGAAACAGTGTCATCTCTCTGCTGCAAGAAACAGTGTCATCTCTCTGCTGTAAGAAACAGTGTCATGTCTCTGCTGTAAGAAACAGTGTCATCTCTCTGCTGTAAGAAACAGTGTCATGTCTCTGCTGCAAGAAACAGTGTCATCTCTCTGCTGTAAGAAACAGTGTCATCTCTCTGCTGTAAGAAACAGTGTCATGTCTCTGCTGTAAGAAACAGTGTCATCTCTCTGCTGTAAGAAACAGTGTCATCTCTCTGCTGTAAGAAACAGTGTCATCTCTCTGCTGTAAGAAACAGTGTCATCTCTCTTCTGTAAGAAACAGTGTCATCTCTCTTCTGTAAGAAACAGTGTCATCTCTCTGCTGTAAGAAACAGTGTCATCTGTCTTCTGTAAGAAACAGTGTCATCTCTCTGCTGTAAGAAACAGTGTCATATGTCTTCTGTAAGAAACAGTGTCATGTCTCTGCTGTAAGAAACAGTGTCATCTCTCTGCTGTAAGAACCAGTGTCATCTCTCTGCTGTAAGAAACAGTGTCATCTCTCTGCTGTAAGATACAGTGTCATCTCTCTGCTGCAAGAAAAAGTGTCATCTGTCTTCTGTAAGAAACAGTGTCATCTGACTTCTGTAAGAAACAGTGTCATCTGTCTTCTGTAAGAAACAGTGTCATCTGTCTTCTGTAAGAAACAGCGTCATCTGTTTTCTGTAAGAAACAGTGTCATGTCTCTGCTGTAAGAAACAGTGTCATGTCTCTGCTGCAAGAAACAGTGTCATGTCTCTGCTGTAAGAAACAGTGTCATCTGTCTGCTGTAAGAAACAGTGTCATCTCTCTGCTGTAAGACACAGTGTCATCTCTCTGCTGCAAGAAACAGTGTCATCTCTCTGCTGTAAGAAACAGTGTCATCTCTCTGCTGTAAGAAACAGTGTCATCTCTCTGCTGTAAGAAACAGTGTCATGTCTCTGCTGTAAGAAACAGTGTCATCTCTCTGCTGTAAGAAACAGTGTCATCTGTCTTCTGTAAGAAACAGTGTCATCTGTCTTCTGTAAGAAACAGTGTCATCTGTCTTCTGTAAGAAACAGTGTCATCTCTCTGCTGTAAGAAACAGTGTCATCTGTCTTCTGTAAGAAACAGTGTCATCTCTCTGGTGTAAGAAACAGTGTCATCTCTCTGCTGTAAGAAACAGTGTGATCTGTCTGCTGTAAGAAACAGTGTCATCTGTCTTCTGTAAGAAACAGTGTCATCCGTCTTCTGTAAGAAACAGTGTCATGTCTTTGCTGTAAGAAAAAGTGTCATCTCTCTGCTGTAAGAAACAGTGTCATCTCTCTGCTGTAAGAAACAGTGTCATCTCTCTGCTGCAAGAAACAGTGTCATCTCTCTGCTGTAAGAAACAGTGTCATGTCTCTGCTGTAAGAAACAGTGTCATCTCTCTGCTGTAAGAAACAGTGTCATGTCTCTGCTGCAAGAAACAGTGTCATCTGTCTGCTGCAATAAACAGTGTCATCTGTCTGCTGTAAGAAACAGTGTCATCTCTCTGCTATAATAAACAGTGTCATCTCTCTGCTGCAAGAAACAGTGTCGTCTCTCTGCTGTAAGAAACAGTGTCATCTCTCTGCTGTAAAAAACAGTGTCATCTGTCTGCAGCAAGAAACAGTGTCATGTCTCTGCTGTAAGAAACAGTGTCATCTCTCTGCTGTAAGAAACAGTGTCATATGTCTGCTGTAAGAAACAGTGTCATCTCTCTGCTGTAAGAAACAGTGTCATGTCTCTGCTGTAAGAAACAGTGTCATCTCTCTGCTGTAAGAAACAGTGTCATCTCTCTGCTGTAAGAAACAGTGTCGTCTCTATGCTGTAAGAAACAGTGTCATCAGTTTGCTGTAAGAAACAGTGTCATCTCTCTGCTGTAAGAAACAGTGTCATCTGTCTGCTGTAAGAAACAGTGTCATCTCTCTGCTGTAAGAAACAGTGTCATCTCTCTGCTGCAAGAAACAGTGTCATCTCTCTGCTGTAAGAAACAGTGTCATCTGTCTTCTGTAAGAAAAGTGTCATCTCTCTGCTGTAAGAAACAGTATCATGTCTCTGCTGCAAGAAACAGTGTCATATGTCTGCTGCAAGAAACAGTGTTATCTTTCTGCTGCAAGAAA
>JAWQFJ010027698.1:57500-67420 GCA_034096865.1 Theodoxus fluviatilis | reverse complement strand
ATGAAAGAGGACATGGAAAAAAGTCAAAGTGCTTGCACGAAACGAATCATGAATGAGATCATGAAACTCGACGGCCAGATAGGTGCAATGCATGGGAAGCTACTTGAAGTGCAAAACGAATTACACGCCCTCAAGAAGAAGATGGAGATGCAGGAGACTTTCGTTGAGCACGTTAGTGATAGGCAGGCAGAGATAATTTTCAAAGTAAACTATATGGAGGAACAATTGGAGAAACTAGAAGTTTCGCACAGAAAAGACAACGTTCTCCTCTACAACATTCCTGAAGAAGAAAATGAATCCCCGGATACCAATGAGAGAAAGTTCCTGGAAGCTGTGAGTGGGATGCTGCCGAACGGTTTTCAGGAGAAGGGCGTACGTGTTGTTCACCGCATCGGCAAGGCTACAGAGGGAAAACACCGTCCTCTTCTGGCGACCCTGAACAGAATGACTGATAAGATCGCCATTTTTCGGAGCCAGGGAGAAACTGAGAGAAAAGGGGATTGGAGTATCCGGCGACAGGACACCTCTGCAGAGACGCCAGCTACAGGAAGCGAGGGCAGCAGGCATTTTGCCTACTTCCGTGGGACTGAGCTCTGTGTTGCTCCAAGTCAGCATGAGGAGAGGGAGCGCAGAGAGACCCGACCCGCGACCCGCTCCACGACAAGGGCGTCTACCCGTGGCGGCAAACCTAGGACAGTGGCCGAGGCGCTGTCACAACTACAGAGCTACCAGCAGGTATTTGCAGTTTTCTTTCATGGAACATTAATGATATATTGCGGAAATTTGAAGACCCTGACTTTTCCCCCTTCGTCCATAAATTTGAGTTCGTGTGTCTGTTAGAGACCTTTGTTGAATACTTGAAACTTGACAGTGTTGAAAATGATTTCAAATGTTTTGTGTCGCCTGCACGGAAATTATCCGAGAGAGGACGAAGGTCAGGTGGTGTTGTTTGCTTGATAAAACACCACATCGCTGGGTTAGTTGAGCAGGTAGAACTTATTTATGACAACATGCTTGCGTTCAGATTTAGCAATCAGCTGTTTATGTCAGATAAAGATGTAATAGTGTTGTGCGTGTACATTCCACCTGCTGGATCTCCGTATTATACCTTACTAGGAGAACAAAACGGAATATTAGTGCTTGAGCAGTGTTTGTTGCATCTATCAACAGCCTTTCCTCATTGTTCCTTGTTGGTTTGTGGCGACTTCAATGCTCGCACTGGTAATAAGATTGTAGAAGCTTGTAGCAACTTTTCTGATAGAATGTGTGATTTGCTTAACGATTCCCGTTGTTCCCAGGACAACACAGTAAACGATTTTGGTAATGAACTGTTGTCCGTTTGTGCTGGCTTTGACCTGTGTATACTGAATGGTAACATATCTGGTGATTTAAATGGCAAGTTTACCTACATATCAAGCACAGGCAACAGCGTAATCGACTACTTTCTGGTTTTGAATGAGTTGTTACCCTACTGTACCTCACTGTGAAAGAAAATGTTCTGACGCCTCATTTATGCTTGGAGTTATGTCTCAAGTGCAGAAACGACGTTGTGAGTAATTTAAGGGAAATTTTCGTCAGCAGTAAAATAGTTTGGGATGATACATTTAAAGATGAGTTCAAAAGAAATTTACAAAGTAACATCGAAGAAGTGGCGGCTGACTTAGATGTTGATATGAATGTAAACGCTATGGCTGAATCTGTTACTGACTGCTATATAAGAGCTGCTGAACCATTGGAGAAATCAGTTGTGTTCGGGAGAGCAATGCATGGTCAACCATGGTTTGATAGAGAATGTAGAGAAAAGGAGAAATCGTTACGATCATTACTCCGCAAATATAGCCGCTCATTGGCAGCGTGCGACAAAGAGGTGTACAGAGAAAGAAGAAAAGAGTACAAGCAGTTGTTGAAATCAAAGAAAGAGGCATATAGAGTTAACACTGTTAAGTCTCTTGTAGAAAATATCAGTGACCCCTCTTTGTTCTGGAGACAGTGAGAAAACTTAATGTTAGATCTGTTATAAAAAGGTAGCAGGGGAAGACAAGATGCTGGCAGAAATGTTCAAATGTACACCTGAGAGAGTACTAACCATAATTGTTCTATTGTTTAATACTGTGTTGGCAAGGAAGTGTTTTCCAAGAATATGGTCAAAATCAATTATACTTCCTATTTACAAAAGAGGAGACCCCTCTATCCCAGATAATTATAGAGGCATCTCTATCACCAGCATTTTAGTAAGGTTTTCACATCTGTGATTAGTGACAGGTTACAAGATTGGGCTGAAAGTAACGGTTTAATTGGTGAAGAGCAGGCAGGTTTCAGGAAAGGATATTCGACGATGGATAATATCTTTGTGCTTCATTCTGTCATTCATAGATACCTATCGAGACATAGAAAATTGTATGCCGTGTTTGTAGATTTTTAAAAAGCATTTGATAGTATAAATAGAAATGTTCTTTGGGAAATCCTTCAAGGTTATGGTATGAAAGGGAGATAATGATTACTCCAGATGCTTCAAGCAATGTATTTTGATGTTCAAAGCTGCGTAAGATCCAACGGTCGCTACAGTGACTCATTTGCATATACCCGAGGATCGAAACGAGTGTAAAATGAGTCCGATACTTTTTTCTCTTTTAGTGAACTATGTTGCCAAGATTGGGATTAAACATGGGAAGCATGGCATACAGCTTATGCCTGATTCTACGGTCATATATCTGTTGTTGTTCGCGGATGACATTGTTCTTATCTCGGACACAGTTGTGGGTCTGCAAAACCAACTAAATCATCTCAAAGAAGGTTCTGACACAGTTGGTCTTCATATAAATAAACAAAAAACAAAAATAATTGTCTTCAGAAATGGTGGTTATTTAGCGAGCCATGAGAAGTGGTATCTGGGTACAGAGAAAATTGAGACTGTCAATGAATACAGATATCTTGGAGCATTGTTTACCTCGAGCCTGTCAGTATGTTACAGTCAGATCTTGTATGTAGAGCAAAAGCAGGTATGATCCTACTGACAAAATGCTTAAGAAGATTGGGGAATATTTCACCGGATGTGTATTTCAGAATGTTTACTACGCAGATACAGCCTGTACTTTTGTATACATCAGGGCTGTGGGGCCTATTTAGCTGTTCGGTAGTGGAATCTGTACATCTACAAGCCATTAAAAGATTTCTAAATGTTCCTTTGCAAGCTCCTAACTTGATGATGTATGGTGAAACTGGATGATATCCACTGTACATCAATGCAACGCTACGTGTTATTAGATTTTGGTTACGTGTGATAACGATGGATGCTACTCGTTACCCTTACAAAGTGTGTGATGAATGGAGAGATTTTGTTGTAAGTTAGTTATATGAATAAGTATATGAGCCAGCCAGTTCTCAAATCTAGCTTTTAGATAACCCAGCCAGCAGTTAGGAAATTGTGTCAGGGTGGGATTTTGAAAAGGACAAAGGAGATTTGAACGTTTCTACTGCGTAGAGCCTGTGCCAAAAATAGGACTGGTCAGTGTGGGGAACAAAAGGCCCAGTCTCGTGATGACGGCCTCGTGATGCAGATCGCTTGGTCAACAACTCGTGACCATAGCAGACAAAGAATCCGGCTTGTAAACAAGATCTTGTGACCGGGGTCTCGTGATGAGGGCAAGATGGCGTCTGGAGCGCGATTGGTCAGCACCGGACACTGAGTGCATCTATAAAACCCTCCCCGACCCTCTCTCTCTCTCTCTTCCTGCCAACACCTCGCGCCACACCTGCCCGCCGCACCTGACCGTGCGACGGAAAGCGCTGGAGGTCAACCAGAGGGGACGGAATGCGAATCCGCCGCCCAGCCGAGAGAGCATCAGGCAGTCATGCCTGATTAGCCCCGACCCACGCCATGACCACGGTTCAAGCCTCAACGCCCGCCCCCACGCCAACCGCCATGATGATGCAACTGACCACGCCAAGCCCGACCTACTCCACGTTTCACCTAGGAGGGGAGACGAAAGATGGAACCCTCCCTTCCACCAGCCTCACGCTTCAACGAGCCCTGACCAGGCTATAAATAACCCGACGTTAATGGCCCATCGTTTCTTCACCCTGTCAGAAAGACACTTCATTCAACGGCGGTCAGCAGAGACTGACTCAATCAGATAAGTTGTATCACAAAAGCTGGCTGGCTAAACCTTACATTTCGATACCTTAAATTAGTTACATTAAGAATTATCATTTCACCTGCATTATTAAAAGTCATCTTTAAAGTTCAATCCACACTTTCTCCTCTGTACGGTCTTGTTCACTTGCATGGCATGGAATGAATGAAAGAATGTTATGGAACGGAAAGAAAAACCCCTAGACGAATCTCTCTTGAATGGGAGATAAAGAGCCCCGTTCGTAACAATTGGGAGCTCAGTCCGGAATTTGAATCATTGGTAAAATTGTGTAACAATTGGGTAGCTCAGTCCGAGATTTTGAACAATTAGTAAAACTTTGTAACAGTTGAAAAATTCATAAGAGATTTGAATCAATCATTCCATCCACTGTAATAGAAATTTGAGCTGTGAGAAACTGTTTTTCTAGAACATTGACCTATTGGAAAAGAGTGAGCAAGCTGTGTTTCTGAACGAAAGATTGTGTTGTCAACTCTGTTACTTTGACTTGCTTCACCTGTGAAAGGAGCTCATGCATTTCATTGTGTACTGATCAGACTGACAATCGACGTGACATTTTTGCTTAGGTGACGACAGTTAAGAATTAGAATTTTGGACAACCTTAGCTGAGTTTGAAGATAAGTCATGGACACAGTCACGAATTTTATCACAAACGTAGATGTACAAATCCTAAGTAAAGCCACAAAGAAAGAATTATTGCAGATTGCCGAGCACTTTGAAATCAGTATCAAAAAAGGGAGGGTTGAGATCATCAGAGCACAATTGATAGAGGGTCTGAGAAACAAGGAAATTCTTGTAGATTCAGGGAAGGAGGCAGAACTTGATTTTAACATGGCTAGTCTAAATCAAGCAGATGAAGAAGTAGCTCAAAATTCGGGTCGTTCGACACCAGGGAGTAGAAATGGAATGGCAAGCGTGCCAGATCCATTAGAACTTAGGAAGCTTGAGATGCAGCATGAGATAGCACTAAGGCAACATGAGAGGGAAATGAAGCAGCAGGAAATAGCACTCAGACAGATGGAAATGAAGCAGCAGGAACTAGCACTAAAGCAACAGGAGATGGCACTGAGACAGGTGGAGCTAGAGACGCAGAAAGAAGTCAAACTTAGAGAACTAGAACTACAAGCTAGAGATAGGAGAGAATCCAGTGGTAGTAGCAGAAGTGAGTCGGTCACCGTGAAGGTAGACAAAGTTCCAGCATTTGATGAGGCAAATCTGGAAAGCTATTTTGAGTACTTTGAGAAGACTGCTATCACCTGGAACTGGCCCAGAGAAAAGTGGACAGCACTCCTACAGTCCGTGCTAGTAGGAAAAGCACGCGACGTTTTTGTTTCCCTAACTACAGAAGACAGTCAGGACTATGTGAGAGTGAAGGAAGCTATCTTGAGGGAGTACCAACTCGTACCTGAAAGCTATAGGAAGAAATTCCGTAGCCTGCAGAAAGCAGAGAGAAAAACTTTCAGGGAATTTGCACATGATCTAAGAACCACGTTTGACAGGTGGTTACGGGCAGAAGAGGTGGGAAATAGCTATGAGAAGCTCAGGGAGACAATGCTCATGGAGGCGTTTCATGAGAGGGTGACTGACGATCTCAGGATGCATCTGTCAGACCGCAGGGTAGAAACCCTAGATCAGGCCGCTACGGTATGCGACACGTACGCGGCAGTGCACTGCCAAGTAGGGAATGCAGGGAGAGGGAATTCTCCAGCACAAGGGAAGTTTGGAGGTGGGAAACCTCATCAGAAGGCATATGACCATTCTAGGAATGGAAGTCATAGTCGAGGGAGCCACGCAGGGCATAGGAACCAGGGTGGAGAGAAACGGGAAGGGATAGACCTTTCCCAGAGTCAGTGCTATCGATGTAAGGAATTCGGCCATTTCTCCAGAGATTGCCGTCTTAACCAACCAACGTCTCATTCTATGTTTGCGTGTCGCGTGTTCAGGGAGCAGCCCAAAACGCAGTGGCTAGGCAGGGAGGGTGTAGAACCCCAGAAAGGAGACGAATCTCGCCCGATCACCGGTCTCGGACCGAGAGGGGAATTCGATCCTTACATCAGTCAAGGACTGATAGGATTGCCAGGCGGAACGAAGCAACGTGTCCGAATGCTTAGAGATACTGGCGCGAATGTGACGATAGTGCGCGGTGATGTACTGCCGTTCAATAGCCGAGAGACAGACAGGAGGACTTGGTTGTCAGGAATCATTCCTGGAGTCGGGAAATACGTTCCCACCCATCAGGTAGAGATAGAGAGCGCTCTAGTCTCAGGAACGGTGCAAGTAGCAGTTCTAGATGGGATGATAGGCTGTGGAAGCTTTGACGTCATTTTGGGTAATGACCTAGTGCCACCTGCCAGGCAGGTCGAGCTAACCCTAACTTCACCCCAGGTGGTGACAGTAGATAGGGAGAAGGAGACAGGTTTCTCAGCATGTGAGGCGACACGTGCGCGTGGAAGAGAAGCAGAGAGGGAGATAGATATCTCGGAGACCTCCCTAGGAGAGAATGTAGAGACAGTAGTCCGAGGAGAGAAATCAGACGTAGAGGTCAAAGACAGGAGTCAGACAGAGAAGTCAGACACAGAAGTCAGCGACGGGAGTCGAAAGGAAGGGTCAGATACAGGGCAGGACAGTGACGTACCTAGCCAGAGATCAGAGGGGAGTACAGAGATGGGCGCCAGTACAGGCACCCCAGTAGAGGTAAACTCCAGCAAGGAAGTAGTGCAAGTGGAGAGAGGAGACAGAGAAGAAGTGTTGATGCAAGTGGAGAGAGAAAGCCAGGCAAGCGTGAGAGCGTGTCTGTGTTTATCGGTTCCTGCCGATAGTGGTGTGAATGTCATGAAGGGTGACAGAGCAGAAGAGAGCAGCGAGAGTGACCACGCTGGGATGGAGAGTGAGAGATACCAGAGAAGAGTATCGAGCAAACGCTATCCACGGCGAGATGTCCAATTGAGGAGAGTGCCTGAAGCTAGCTTAGGAGGTGAGAAATGTGTGCCTTTCCCAGTGGTGACAGTGGAACGAAGAGACGTGTGTGTGAAAGAAGAGGAGGAGAGGACAGTTGAAGGAATGATGAGTGTACTACAGCCCCATGTGGCCATGGAGGACTGCAAGAGGGAAGTGAGGACTGAATCTCATGTAGAGACAGGGATGGAAAGTGCCGAGCCCAGGGAGACCCCAGGTGGCGGGTGGACAGTGCGTGTTAATGACTGTCCCGGCGAGGCAAAGCAGAGAGGGAGAAGAGGGCGTGAATGGAAGAAACGGAAGAAAGGAAGAGAAGTCTGAACTTGGAGGAATGGTCGAATGGGGATGAGAAAATGGATATGTCTGTCTGACTAGACCTATAGTTCACTAGCTGACGACTACGACCAGAGACATATGTAACCTTTCACAGGTAGAAGCAAACATGTGTCTATCCTCCTGTGTTTTCCCCTTTCTGTCTTTGCATGCCACTGTATTGATGTATTCACAATGGATAGTGATTAGAAAATATGTAACTGTCAGAGAAGGTTACAACCTTATATGAAGTAGACTAATGATGTGTTGAATAGTCAATTACCCCATCGTGAATTCCAAATCCCCTGTAATTCACGACATTAGGTGTAGGGATGTCATGAATAGAGATGTTTTTGCTTAAGTTGATTCAATAGATATATTTGCCCACTCATCGTGAATTCCAAATCCCCTGTAATTCACGACTTTTAGGTGTGGAGGTGTGATGAATGGAGAGATTTTGTTGTAAGTTAGTTATATGAATAAGTATATGAGCCAGCCAGTTCTCAAATCTAGCTTTTAGATAACCCAGCCAGCAGTTAGGAAATTGTGTCAGGGTGGGATTTTGAAAAGGACAAAGGAGATTTGAACGTTTCTACTGCGTAGAGCCTGTGCCAAAAATAGGACTGGTCAGTGTGGGGAACAAAAGGCCCAGTCTCGTGATGACGGCCTCGTGATGCAGATCGCTTGGTCAACAACTCGTGACCATAGCAGACAAAGAATCCGGCTTGTAAACAAGATCTTGTGACCGGGGTCTCGTGATGAGGGCAAGATGGCGTCTGGAGCGCGATTGGTCAGCACCGGACACTGAGTGCATCTATAAAACCCTCCCCGACCCTCTCTCTCTCTCTCTTCCTGCCAACACCTCGCGCCACACCTGCCCGCCGCACCTGACCGTGCGACGGAAAGCGCTGGAGGTCAACCAGAGGGGACGGAATGCGAATCCGCCGCCCAGCCGAGAGAGCATCAGGCAGTCATGCCTGATTAGACCCGACCCACGCCTGCCCACGGTTCAAGCCTCAACGCCCGCCCCCACGCCAACCGCCATGATGATGCAACTGACCACGCCAAGCCCGACCTACTCCACGTTTCACCTAGGAGGGGAGACGAAAGATGGAACCCTCCCTTCCACCAGCCTCACGCTTCAACGAGCCCTGACCAGGCTATAAATAACCCGACGTTAATGGCCCATCGTTTCTTCACCCCTGTCAGAAAGACACTTCATTCAACGGCAGTCAGCAGAGGCTGACGCAATCAGATAAGTTGTATCACAAAGGCTGGCTGGCTAAACCTTACATTTTGATACCTTAAATTAGTTACCTTAAGAATTATCATTTCATCTGTATTATTAAACGTCATCTTTAAAGTTCAATTCACACTTTCTCCTCTGTACGGTCTTGTTCACTTGCATGGCATGGAATGAATGAAAGAATGTTATGGAACGGTAAGCAAAACCCCTAGACCTATCTCTCTTGAATGGGAGATAAAGAGCCCCGTTCGTAACAAGTGTATAAGATGATGCTTCTCTCAGGAAATTACGATAATTGGGTAGACAAAATAAAAGAAGTATTGTACAGGATTTACGGATGTATGGTGTAGTCAGAATGTGCAAAACGAGCCGAAGTTTTTATTAGAGATCAGAAAGCGCCTTATCATTGAATACAGAAATGTATGGACAAATTCATTGGCAGGGAGTGGTAGATACGAGTTCTACAGATCCTTCAAGACAGACTGGATGAGAGAGAAGTATTTGTATATATTGGATAAAAAAGTTTTCCGAGATGTGTATGTCCATTTTAGGACAGGGTTTAGCAACTTGTTCACTCACAAGTATAGATTTGCAAAAGAGCGGTCTGAAAATGCTTATCTAATAGGTCCAGCTTGCTATGAAGATGACGAAAGTGAAAAGCATTTGTTATTTGAATGTCCTGTCTATGAGGATCTGCGACGAATGTACTTTTCCAAGTTGGCGACGAATACCAAAGCATGTGATTTTAAGACACTCTTGTCACTGGAAGAGCCAAAAGCAGTACGCACGGTTGCTATGTTTCTGTACTATGCGTTTAAGAGAAGACAAGAAGCGATTTGTATTGCGGTGGCCGATGAGGCATATTATTTGTAACCGAGTTGTGATGGGCCGGTGGCCTCACAAAAATAAACCATTCGTTCGTTCGTTCTCTCTCTCTCTCTCTCTCTCTCTCTCTCTCTCTCTCTCTCTCTCTCTCTCTCTCTCTCTCTCTCTCTCTCTCTCTCTCTCTCTCTCTCTCTCTCTCTCTCTCTCTCCATGGATGTTGTCGGTGACGAGGAGATAACGTTTTTGGGTGGTAACACTGAGCTTGAGATTGTCAATAAGTACAAGTACCTTGTATAGGTTTTTGCTACCCCAACTATTGCCATCGAGGCTCAAAATGATCAAGATACACATTCGAAACGAAAGATAGCCCATCTGCTAAATGTCATATGGAAGCTTTGTAGTATGAATATGTCTGTATACTTTCGCTTGTT
>JAWQFJ010027698.1:32500-52500 GCA_034096865.1 Theodoxus fluviatilis | reverse complement strand
TCACCCAATGAAGTAAAAACAGATTTCCTTACATTTTCGTTCTTTGTAGGTGAATTTTCATGTTTCTGTTTTGTATCGAGTGCACACGTACACACAGTAGTAACAGGTACGGGGGGCTTTGCGTCGGGGGTGGGAAGTGGTGTGGCAAGATGAGTGAACTGTTTGTATCATGGACACCTGTCTGCGTGGTGTTGCTTGTTTCTTTGTTAAGAATATTGACTGCTATATCAATCATCGTGTCGCAGTTTACCAGAGTTGCTCTTTCCCCTTCTCATCCCTCAGTGCGCGTAGCCGTAAGCCGGTGAGTCAGACGTACTCTGTGCAGTCATGCACCGCACACCGACGAAACGAATGGGAAAGAAGCGGCGCAAAGTGAAACCGAGAGGATTGTGGCGGATTTACAGTTTTCGTGAAGTGAACATGAAAAAAGATGAGTAGCTTCTCTAAAACAAAGTAGACGTTTGATCAAAGCTGGAATTGTAAATAGACATACAAACTCGACTGCATCTTTTCTCTCAGTCCACTCGACGCTTTGCTAAGCTTGAATTTCCCCTTTGCTCTGCTCATGCACGTGATAATATCATATATCATACGCTTTCTCTCTACTCAATTTTTATTTACTTTTTCTTAACCCATGAAACCGACGGAAAGACACACGCGAGCATCCTGACCGGCATACGTTCCAACGAAATCCCGCGCTCGTGCTCGGCATGAAAACAAGGACAGTTGCATTATTAGATACCTCAACACTAGGTCATAGATGATAACCGCGTGGTTGTATTGCATTTCTAAACCAGCCCCGTCGCAACACTGCAGCCGCAGATGTAAAGTGGTGTGCTGATAACACGAGCTCTAAGTTCACAGGCGATCAAGTGTTTGTTGTTGTCTGTATCTACACGTATGTATGTGACATCAATGCCCAGCTTCGATGGTCCGGGCATGTCATCCGCATGGAGGAGTCCAGAATCCACCGGCAGCTTTTCTATGGCGAGTTGGCACAGGGAGGTCGGAACCAAGGAGGTCCAAAGAAAAGATACAAAGACAACCTCAAGGCGAACATCAAATGGGTAAACCTTCAACCACGGCACCTTGAGGCCACTGCTGCCGACAGAACCCTCTGGCGTGCCACCACCCGAAAAGCTGCAAGAGCTTTTAAGGATAACCGCCGTTGTCGTCTTGAAGCCGAGCGAGCAAGGCGACACAGAGCTGCTTCAACCTCTGTCCAGACCGGTGTTCCTTGCCCCACCTGCAGCCGCCTGTGTGCCTCGGAGTTTGGTCTTCGGAGCCATATGCGCATCCACAGATGATGGCACAGCGAGTCATCTTCCTCGACATCGAGAGACAACCAAGAAGAAGAAGTATGTGGCAAAGAGGTTTATCTTGGCGCGTCTTCTGAGTTTTCCGTCACTATTGATCTGTGTTGCTAAAACGCACAATTATTTCGTGGTATGATTGTAATGTGAGCGGCAGAACATGTTGCAAACCGCGACTGTAATAGATGAAACCCTGAACCACCAATAGTTGGACGAGTCCGGCAATCAGGGCAACGACAGGAAGAGGCGGGCCTCTGCTTGTCCACACAGCGGCCCTGCGTTCATAACAACAGGACCCGATAGTTCCATGGACTGTTTAGTCTTGCTGTTATGCCGGCTGTAGTCGTTGTTTGAAATGCAAAAAATGTATGTCAGGTCAGGCACTCGTTTCGACACCGTGCTACTGCTAGACAACGATTTATTTTCCCCGACATCCGTAGATAAGAACTTGCTCTTACTGTTTGCGTTTTACGACCTTTCTTTTTAAATTGATGAATAATTTTGCAAAATTAATCCCATATATGGATGATGGGTGGCAAGTCTGAGGGAAGTCAGAGCTTGTAATCATTTTAGGGCATAGCATTCTGAACTTGAACGAGAGAAAACCGTCAATATATCATCCACCTTCCCAACAGAAACGCGACTCTCAGCACACATGCAATCTACGACTGCGCGTCATTTCACATTGCACTGTTCCGCACAAACCCCTTCAAGAAGTTTAACCCACATCCACAGTTTTAGAGGAGGATGCTAAACACCACTACTACTTGGGCTCCATCTTGCTGATCGCATCTGGTCGCCGCAAGCCGTAATGTACGATGTTCAGACATAGCAAGACTTTCACGCTCAGAGTTGTGCAATGTAAATGTGTTCAAAAGGATATATATTTTCAGTATATTTGTAGTTTCTTCCACCTGAGGTGAATTTAACACGGGTGAATTCTAAAGACAGTTATGTTGGCAACCATAGAACTGAAGATAATGCACCTGGATATTTGCAGAAAAACACTCGACTTTATGAACAAGTTGACAACAGAAATGATACTATAGGCTCACTTGGGATGCCTTTGCACACTCGAAAAGGAAAGGACCGTTTTCAGTTTTCAAGCGTAAAAGGCAAAAGAGTGTGATTTCAAAGCTGCTTCATGTTTCGGAGATCCAATCAAGGCAATCATTTCGTTACCTCCCAAATACGAGTATCAGATTTCAGGTTTCATGAACAAGGTTACTGCCAACAGAAGTCCTTCACATCGTAATGCCTTGGCGAGGAAACCTGAAAACGGTGAATCAGAGAGAAGCCTTGGCACTGCTGCCAGATGGAGTTACTGTGCCAGGAACTGCAAGACGTGTCGATGTGACCCATAATGTCATAGCGAGACTGAAAATACTTCGCGGCAAATGGAACTCTCCGAGACATGTCGACCACGTAAGACGAATCCCAGAGAAGACTGGTACACCCATAGACACAGGCAAGGGTCATGAGAGCTGGTCAGATCAAACAGTTTCAACTTGCCACGAATATAAAGTCAGCGGCCAGACTGTTAGAACTGTCTATAATTGGCAGGGATCCATTTTGTCGAACTGCTGCCAGATCGCTTCTACATTTACTTCACGAAGCACCTCGTTACGTTTGGTGCTCTCGTCAGAGGAGGTGAACAAGGCAGCAATGGGGTCAGGTTCTTTTCACAGACAAGTTCTTATTCTGCCTGGACCACATTGATGGCTGTGAACATGTGTGGAGACTCTTGGGGGAGAGGTACGTGGCTGCCTGTCAGAAAGAAGACCAGACTTGTGAACGGCCGAGTTATGGTGTGGGGAGGCTTAAGAACTCACGCCAGGAAAACCCTGTACCGTGTACGAGGAAACGTCCCAGTTAACCCTTGCCAACACTTTAGTGGATTGGCTCTCAAACTTTGATCTCGCGCAACATAAGGTGCACATTTTGAATGAGTTATTGTAGCAAGAGGGAATAGCAAGAATGTATTGACCAGGGCCCGTATTCACTACGGCGATTTATCGGCGATTTATTTTAACCTCGATTTATCTCTAAACTCAGATGATTCCAACTGCCTGTTCCGCTCTCCCTTGGCTGGAAACCAGTATATATAGCAAAGCGCAACCTAGGATCCTCTGACGAGCGTACCTTATCTAACCGATCAAGATAACCCGGGCTTAGGGGATAAATCGAATGTTAAAAAGATAAATCGCCGTTGTGAATACGGGCCCAGGTTTTAGCCCATGCCTCAGCCCAGCTGACCAGAGCACAGACTAGAGAAACAACTGTCCTTCACCCAGAAATTTGCACCATCTCCCAAAGATGCTTCACCAGTGGCAAACCAGCTCTCAGACAACCCACGTGACTAATGGATTCCAAGTGATGTCGGTGTATTGTATGTTACAATAGTAACAGTGGTCATATTGATTTGCAGTGTTGAACAAAACTCCATATTCTTCAGGATTTTATTTTTATTTTTGGGAACTTGAAATTGTCGTTTCAAAAAATCACTTAACATGTCTATTGTACTTTCCTTCTTAAAAACGTTAACTATGTAATAATGATTCTGTAATTATATTAGCAGAGATACCCGGTCTTCGACT
Source organism: Theodoxus fluviatilis (assembly GCA_034096865.1). Taxonomy (NCBI): domain Eukaryota; kingdom Metazoa; phylum Mollusca; class Gastropoda; order Cycloneritida; family Neritidae; genus Theodoxus; species Theodoxus fluviatilis. The sequence continues at coordinate 48,590 of JAWQFJ010027698.1, read as the reverse complement.
CGGGTCTGATATGGTTTTTTATGGTATCACAGCTTATTGCACAACTTAATTGTCTAGTTCATGCCATTATTTGCATCTCAACATCTGACAACTTATCATACTTGTCAAACTACTAAGGCCATACCATCATTTTGCACCAAAAAGCATAAGAAATGCGTGAAAATGCACAAATTGCGATGTTCAACACCATAACAATCACACACGCGCGCACGCGCGCGCGCGCGCAATCAGCCTTTTTTTCCACTACCGAGGCAAAACAGTACAATCAATGCTTAACTGTGCTTTCTTTAAGAGATGCAAAAACAAGGTCAGAATGAAACGCAAATAAAGTTTCACAAACAATCAAGCGATGAAGCGCCATCACATGAAGGAACACAGAATGCTCTCAGCAAAATAGATCCTTGTACAACCAGAACGAAATGCGCGCATGCGTGCTGACCTCTTCTTCCGCTCGATCTGTTGCCGCGCGATTCATTTGCTGTCAGTTTGTCCTCAAACGAACCAGTGCTCTATAACGTTTTTGCAATTTTGACAAAAATTGGAGAGAAACGTAAAATCTTCCATCGAAAATTGCCGTCATTCCTGAAGAATTACGCGAAAAATGTAAAACTTAATAGGTATGAAACGTACATTGCTCAATTGTTCAGGGCCTCGTGGCAGGCTGCGTTTTTCACCTTGCCAGCCTGGTCTCCTGGTCCAAGCATGAAGAGGTTCTCCACCTTCCCTCTTTAAACAGTACAAAATTATCTATAAAAAACTGTAATGTTGCTGAAATGGAAGCGTTATTCTCTATACGCCTTACGTTATAAGGAGACGCACATTGCTAATGGACGTCAATGATCGCTCATCAAATGGCAAATGGCAATGTCAACATTATATTTCTTTTTTTTTTAATTCTAAAATAAAAATTACAATAGCCTTAAACCATCTCTGAGACGTGCTCGTTCCAAATCTACACTGTTTTAATTGCCTTTTCCCGTGCTGGAACCTTCAGGGGACAAACAAGGAAACATTTATATGTTATAGACATACAGACAGAAAGACATAAAAACACGCGCGCGCGCACACACACACACACACATACACACACGGACGGACAGATGGGCGGGAGGGCAGGCAGGCGGGCAGACAAAAAGATGCACAGATAGACACACAGACATACATTGAGACACACACACACACACACAGACAGACAGACACAGACAAACACACGCAGACAGACACACACACATGCACAGACACACACACATGCACACACACACACTCTGTCGCGGTGACGTTAACTGATTATTGCTATTTTTAATTTAGTATAAAGAAGAACAATAACTCAATCAATCCAGAGGTTTTCAAAACAAAACCTAATTGCCACGTTCACTGGAAATACAAACAATTAAATAAATAAACAACAATCAAATGAGGACACTGGGGCAGGAGAAATGTCAACAACAATTTTAATAACACAAAATCCCAACCCCAAAGAAGAAACCCCACAATGTGAAACAATAATCACAAGTCAAAAATCACTCACACTTCAACCAAGAAAAACCCACACATCCGCAAAACCCCCACACCCACCAACTCTATCACCGACTCGAGCTTCAAAAAGGGAAAGGCGGCAACCTTCAAAGCAAGACAGGCCTTCTCGAGCACATGAAAAAGCGTTCCCGACACAACGTTCTATTCCCCTCCGGGAATCAAAGGACACACCGACTCTATGTCATAAAGAGATGCCGCTCTCCCGGCATAGATCAAACCACCCTCCGACTCTCGCCCTCTGAAAGGCACCCCTGCTATAGAAGCAGCGACAGGCTAGACAACCAATGTCTCTCACGCCCTTAAGGCACCCACGCACTAGTACAGCGACGACACATGGCTGACTCGAAACATGATTAGAGAGATAGGAAAAGACTTGTTCGCCTTACCAGACTCTGACGAACCCTCAGTCTCCCACAACGTCTCGAACCACAGGCAGTCCGTACTCCGACGGAACCCCCTTGAAACCACGTAGCATCCAAACTCCCTGCAAACGCCATTGCAGGTACAGGAGAAATGTACGGTCCTCGCGCAGACCACCATGCCCGACGACCCGTGTCGCCTCAGTCCTTGTCTCTCCGTAGACGTAGACCCGTGGACAGCCGTGTCCACTCTTCTCGTTCCTTTCAGCGCTGACAGAGCCGCAACCAGTGCTGCACAGTGCTCGCTCCCGTAGAGGTAGTAGACAGCCAGACGACCTCGTCCCCTCGGCCCGCTCCTCCAACGTCGATCCCTCCGTCTCCCGCTCTCCAGCATCGATGAAGTAACCAGCCTCTCTCCCAGGAGACAGGCAAGAAAGATGGACCACAAAGAGTGGGAAAAGAAAGGAATCCTCCAGAAGGAAAGAAGGATAAAGTAGAGTAAAAACAGATATGGATAGATGGCCTGCAAGCAAAAAGAAGCAGACAGTCACCATCTATGATTCACCAACCAACAAGTTTGATTCATAATCCCAATCCCCTCTCCCCCGACCGTTCACACTCTCAAAAATAAACACTCAGAGAATAAACCGTTTATCTCCCATGGGCTCTTACATTTCACAAACTAGAACCCGTGTAATTACAGAAATCACAAATTCCTCTTGCCCAGTCACCGAGATGCACAGAGCTTAACTTTACTCCTACAAGTGTTCTCATAGATAAGGAATTTACTGACCCTTTTCAACAGTTACATGAATCAAGCCTAAGTACAGTACAATGGACGCGCGCGCACTCACCCTTTTGCGACCATACGAATTCGCCCGTTCTCACTCTCTCGTACGTACCTCACTCGCAGGCCGTGACGACTTTCCCAGCCTCCTGCTGTATCCACAGTTCACCCCAGAACTGATCAGGGTTCAGACCTTATGGTCAACCCGACAGGCAGAAGACCTTATGGCTGTGCCTCATGCACCCCGAAGAGCGTCTCTGTCTGCTGTCCGCTCGTCTTAACAGACCGAGTGAGAATGCTCGACCCACGCTAACATTTTCGGCGCGAAGACGTGGCGTGACGCCTTAGCGCGATGCCCTCTGGGTAATCCATGTGCTTCTCGTTTCATCACACATTCAAATTCTAACCACATCGAGCGAAGGTATCAGCCCACCCCCCTCTTTGAGACCACTCCCCCCAATGGTCCCACAGCAACTAATTCCCAAATTAGCATCCAACCCACCTCAACGGTTGAACACTTGTCGCAACACGCGACAATAACATTCAACTTACTTGTACGAGTTTTACTGGAGCTCAAGTCCCTGTCGATTTGCATTTTTTAGACTTTGTCTTTCTGCACACAATACAGACAGGAGGCAGGGTATGCTCGCTCCTGGTAGTCGATTCTCGGTTGTTCTGTCCTTGTGGTCTCTTTTTTTCCTCGGTGAAACAGCTCCCGCAGCTTTACCCTTCTCAACGCAACGCTGCACGCCTGTTTGATTCTTTGTTTGTTTGTGAAACGATTGCAACATTACAGGTGAAAGCAACGCATTTCACTTTCAGGCTTTGATTGTAAAGCAAGAAGTTTCTCAGCTATCACACGTTCTTCGCCATGTAAACTACTCCACTGTTTGCTTGACCATATGGTGGTATTCCACTGAATCTCTATGAAACTCGCTAAATCTAGAGAAGTAATGTCTTTGCAGCAGTGCAAAAAGCACTTGTCAAGCGCTGTTGTTTAGGTTAGAAACTCGTATGCAAGGGACGCAACTCCGAATCTGGTACCAGCAAATAGACGTTTTTCATAGCTTTTTTCCAACTTCTTTTAATTATCATACTTTATTTAGATTCATTTGAAAGTTATTGTTTACAAAATATCAACAAAGAATATTCCCTTAACCTATCACAACAAATATATTTTGGTCTAAACAACTATCCAAAGCTTTTAAACGTTTGAGCTGCTTGGCCTCAGGACTATTTGTGGATTTTGCTGGTGTATTGAAACACAGGAACATATATTCTGGGAATGTCAAATAATACAAGATTTCTGGAGCAAACTACAGCAATATTTGAAAAGCAGAAAGGCATAATTTTCTAAATGTAAATATTCCATATTCTTTGGTGACAAGCTCGTTCCTCCTATTGTAAATCTTATCTTAATATTAGCCAAAAATATATTCATCAAGCAAAGTGTGAAAATTATGAAATAGCATCTGACTCCTTTAGGCAAGTCCTTCAGTACACATATACAATTGAGGAAAGAATTGCTTTCAGAAATGGAATATTGGAACAGCTTCAGAGCAAGTGGTCGCCAGTCCTACCAATATAAATAAAGATGCCATAAACTTTACAAGAAATTGTCCTTTGCCCAACGCCTCTTGAACTCCTCCAACCCCCCCCCCCCCCCGCCCTCACCCCCCCCCCTCTCCTCTCCCTTTCCCCTTCCCATTCCAGATCTCATCTCTCATGCTCATCTGCCCCCATGATAACTACAGCATGTAATTTTATGTACAATTCGTCAGGTTTTCTATTTTTTCTTTTTTTCATAATATTTGTTTATTAATTATTATTATTAATATTTATTATTATTATTGTTGTTGTTGTTGTTTTTGTTATTATTATTATTATTATTATTATTATTATTATTATTATTATTAGTTATTCATGGTTAATTGTTAATTGTTAATTATTTATTCTTTATTGTTAATTATTAAGTATTAATTATATATTGTATTATATACATATATATATATATATATATATATATATATATATATATATATATATATATATATATATATATATATATATATATATATTATAATTTATTTACTGTTGCGAAAAGTTTTGTTAAGATTTTAAAATTAAAATAACAAGAAGGGCAAAGCCCATATGACTCACATGCTTGACCTTGACCTTTATATGACCTTGACCTTTATATGACCTTGACCTTCAGGTGACCTTCAAGGTCAAGGTCAAACAACTAAACCTACCAATGACATCATACACAAAGAAATGCTTTACACATTTTTCCTACCAAAATACATGTGACCTTGACCCAAGGTCAAGGTCATCCAAGGTCATGCAACACAAAGCTGTTAATTCAAGACATAGGAAGCACAATGGTGCTTATTGGCACTTTCTACCATGAGATATAGTCACTTTTAGTGGTTCACTACCCCATTTTGGTCACATTTCATAAGGGTCAAAGTGACCTTGACCTTGATGATATGTGAACAAATGTGTCTCATGATGAAAGTATAACATGTGCCCCACATAATTATTAAGTTTGAAACAGTTATCTTCCATAGTTCAGGGTCAAGGTCACTTCAAAATATGTATACAATCCAACTTTGAAGAGCTCCTGTGACCTTGACCTTGAAGCAAGGTCAACCAAACTGGTATCAAAAGATAGGGCTTGCTTTGACCTATATACCACTTGTAGCTAAGGTCGCCATTCTTAATAACGTGGGAGAAAATTTGGAAAATGTGAAAAATGACTGTTTTTGAGACCTTATTTATGGCTCCTGTGACCTTGACCTTGAAGCAAGGTCAAGTCACTATTTATGTTTTTTGAGGCCTTGTCATCGTACACCATCATGCCACATTTGGTAGTGATAGACTTAATAGTCTCCGAGAAAAATCCAACGTTTAAGTTTTTTACGCACGGACGCCCGGACACCCGGACGGACGGACGGACGGACGGACGACACGGCTCAGTACATAGACTCACTTTTGCTTCGCATGTGAGTCAATAAAAAAAGAGACTCACTCAAGGACAACCAGGCAGCGCTGCGCGACATCCACACCCTCCACTCCTCGCACTCGCGTGACATGGCACTCATGTGGGAGTAGGTGCTGCAGGTCCTTCGCAGACGGGAGGCCACGAAAAGTCAAGGGGCAGGAGGTCAAATGGTGGGATGTCAAGACCAGGACCCTCAGAGGTCCGGCAGCATCGCCCCCAATCCGCACGGCCGAGCGAGGGAAATCCACTTTTCTCCCGAGTGAGGGAAGCCTTGGACTTGGACCAATCGCCGTCAGAGGGCTGGAGGCACAGACAGCGGTACCCCGACTGTCCCTTCAACGTCCCCCCCTCCCCCGTCCCCTCCCCCTTTCTCCAGGGGGGGTACGTCCAACCTCCACCCTTTCCTGGGTACCTCCCACCTGGCAAGAACTCTTTGCCTCCGAAGTTCCCAACACCGCAGCCACCCCACTCTCCCCAGAAGTCCGCTAAGTACCCCCTCCCTAATTCGTCCGACCCCTCAGATTCCTTGGCTGGGGCCCCCAGCTTGGATGCCCCACCCCCCTCACTCTCCAATCCTCAGACGAGCTTCCCCACCCTCAGTCTCAAGCAGCAGGACAGCCGCTCCAAGACGAGGGGGTGGAGTCAGGGCCAGGAGGGGGGCGGGTCACCGCTGCTGTCCGAGACATACGTGGAGGAGACGAGCCTGATGCAGGAGCCCAGTGGAGGCAGCGGCTTCCAGGAGCTGCAGATCTCTCAGGAGCGCACGATGGTGAGCATGAAGCGCAGGAAGGAGCGACGAAAGCACAGGGGGTCGGGAAGGAGCCCGGATGTGGAGGAAAAGGAGGGCGGGCGTCACAGACACCGAAGCAATGCCCACGGGAAGCGGAGGCACGGCTCTCCAAGCAAGCTCGGGCTCAGTGGGCTCGGACAGCCGGGGGGGGGGGGGGGGGGGGGAGGGGGCGGGGACGGAGGACGAGGGGGAGAACTCCAGTCCCAGGAGCTCCACCCCTCCCCCCCCCCCCCGCCCTCACCCCCCACCCCCTCTCTTCTCCCTTTCCCCTTACCATTTCAGATCTCATCTCTCATGCTCATCTGCCCCCATGATATCTACAGCATGTAATTTTATGTACAATTCGTCAGGTTTTCTATTTTTTCTTTTTTTTCTCCTAATATTTGTTTATTAATTATTATGATTAATATTTTATATTAATATTATGAGTTATTAATTGTTAATTGTTAATTATTTATTATTTATTGTTAATTATTAAGTATTAATTCTATCTTATTTTTTTATTTTATTATTATTATTTATTTTATATATATATATATATATATATATTTTACTGTTGTGAAAAGTTTTTGTCAGAAATTTAAATTTAAAAATTAAAAAAATAGAAAAATTAAATTAAGAAAAGAATGATGTCAGCAGAGTTGGTGATGCAGAATACACGCGATACAAGGATTTTTGACTCACATGCGAAGCAAAAGTGAGTCTATGTACTCACCCTTTTCGTCCGTCCGGGCGTCCGGGCGTCCGGGCGTCTGTAAAAAACTTTAACATTGGATTTTTCTTCAAGACTATTAAGTCTATCAACACCCAATTTGGCATGATGGTGTAGGATGACAAGGCGTACAAAAAACATACATAGTGACTTGACCTTGCTTCAAGGTCAAGGTCGCAGGGGCCATAAATGTTGTCTAAAAAACAGCCATTTTTCACATTTTCCCAATTTTCTCTGAAGTTTTTGAGATTGGATACCTGACCTATATATGGTATATAGGGCAAAGTAATACCTATCTTTTGATACCAGTTTGATTGACCTTGCTTCAAGGTCAAGGTCACAGGAGGTCTTTAAATTTGAATTGTATGCATATTTTGAAGTGACCTGAACTATGGAAGATAACTCCTCCAAACTTCATAACATTGTAGTACACATGTTATACTTTCATACTAGGTCACCAGTGTCGGCCGTCTGGGCGTCCGAGCGGCCGTCCGGGCGGCCGTCCGGGTGGCCGGGCGGCCGGGTGTCCTGTCGTCCGTAAAAAACTTTAACGTTGGATTTTTCTCGGAGACTATTAAGTCTATCAACACCCAATTTGGCATGATGGTGTAGGATGACACGGCGCACAAAAGCGCACATAGTGACTTGACCTTGCTTCAAGGTCAAGGTCACAGGAGCTCTTTAAAGTTTAATTGTATACATATTTTGAAGTGACCTTGACCCCGAACTATGGAAGATAACTCTTCCAAACTTCATAACATTGTAGTACACATGTTATACTTTTATACTAGGTGATCCGTGTCGTCCGTCTGGGTGTCCGGGCGTCTGGGCGTCCGGTCATCCGTGCATCCTGCCGTCCATAAAAAACTTTAACGTTGGATTTTTCTCGGAGACTATTGTCTATCAACACCCAATTTGGCATGATGGTGTAGGATGGCAAGGCGTACAAAACATACACAGTGACTTGACCTTGCTTCAAGGTCAAGGTCGCAGGGGCCGTAAATGTTAAAAATCAGCCTTTTTTCACATTTTCCCAATTTTCTCTGACGTTTTTGAGATTGGATACCTGACCTATGTATGGTATATAGGACAAAGTAATCCCTATCTTTTGATACCAGTTTGATTGACCTTGCTTCAAGGTCAAGGTCACAAGAGCTCTTTAAAGTTGGATTGTATACATATTTTGAAGTGACCTTGACCCTGAACTATGGAAGATAACTGTTTCAAATTTAATCATTATGTGGGGAACATGTTATACTTTTATCATGAGACACATTTAGTCACATATCATCAAGGTCAAGGTCACTTTGACCCTTATGAAATGTGACCAAAATGGGGTAGTGAACCACTAAAAGTGACCATATCTCATGGTAGAAAGAGCCAATAAGCATCATTGTGCTTCCTATGTCTTGAATTAACAGCTTTGTGTTGCATGACCTTGGATGACCTTGACCTGGGTCAAGGTCACATGTATTTTGTAGGGAAAATGTGTGAAGCAGTTCTTAGTGTATGATGTCATTGCTAGGTTTAGTTGGTGGACCTTGAAGGTCACCTGAAGATCAAGGTCATGTCAAGGTCAAGCATGTGAGTCGTATGGGCTTTGCCCTTCTTGTCCATTTTATAGGAACGTGAGATTGACATCATTTGATGATGTATTCGGTGGGCTGAGGACGGCGGTGACGTTTTGAAATCAATTCCGGCATCGCGCCATTGATGTATCTGGATGACGCAACAGGTGTCCCTTTGATTGTTTCCATGGTAACAGCCTCGCCCTCCTCGTGCTGGTTTGCTTGGGTCTACCTGGTGTTACACGTAACCTGAACGTAGTCTTGACCATTTCATGAGCTCTTGGAGAGATAGAGATAGATAGAGAGAGAGAGAGAGAGAAAGAGAGACAGACAGACACAGAGAGAGAGACAGAGAAAGAAAGACACAGAGAGACAGAGAAAGAAAGACACAGAGAGACAGAGAGAGAGACAGAGAGAGAGAGAGACAGAGAGATAGAGAGAGAGAGAAAGAGAGAGACAGAGAGACAGAGAGACAGAGAAAGAAAGACACAGAGAGAGAGACAGAGAGAGACAGAGAGAGAGACAGAGAGACAGACAGACAGACAGACAGACAGACAGATAGAGAGAGAGAGAGACAGACAGACAGACAGACAGACAGACAGAGACAGAGAGAGAGACACAGAGAGAGACAGAGAGAGAGACAGACAGAGAGAGACAAAGAGAGACAGAGAGAGACAGAGAGAGCTTCCCACGATGACGCCGAAACTAGCACTCTCCATGAAGTCAGCAAAGGATGGGGAACGACAGACCCCACCACACTGGAAACAGATCGCGATAGACAGCACCAGTAATGGCGGCTTCCTGCATTCTGTGCAGATCCAAGCCGTCATTTGTTGTAACGATTTTTAAATGCAAGCTCTGGATTACATTTTTCCATTTTGAACATTTTTTTCCTTGGTGGTTTATCAATAATAAAAGAACGCACATTTGAGAAATGCAAACAAAGTGACTTTTCTTTCGTTCTCACCACATCTGTCTTTCAGCTGACAGTACTTTTGCCAAGTGGATGGCCGGGAACAGAGATTTGCCCTTCACAGTTCCAGTTCCTCTGAGAACTGCCTTGTGACGTAATTTTTGTCAGGCTGCAGTGCCAAAAATGGACTGAAAGGTTCGGCAAACTTTCAAGGTCACTTACTTTTCATGAAATATAAAAATACCCGCTCTGTGGACGGCTAATCACCAAAGGCTGTAGTTTCCATACATCTGTCAGAGACATCCCATATTTCTTTAGACACGTCGGTTGAATCGTTCATTGGATTAGGTTTAACAAGTCTTCGTTTGAGACTTGTAAAGCAAGATAACTCAAAACAGCCATCACTGACAAAACTCAAAGAACGGTTCCCACACTGCGAACACACTGGTCAACTTCTCTACCGCCCTGTGCCTAATCAAGTCGCCCTATGACCCTGCAGAGGTCACGTGGTATCACTCCTCCCCATCAAAGACAAGGCCTTTCCGTCCCTCTGTCCAGACCCTCATCTGACCCCTAACATCTGACCCCAATGCGATGTTCCCGCCCATGGAGCGCCTGCACTGTCTGGCAGCGCCATCTAGAGGAGCTCGAGTATGTGTGCGTCACTTCCGGTTTGGACTCCAGGCCCAGGAATAGCTTTGCCTCTGTGACGGCACTGGGAATTCCCCTCCTGAGAGCTGCACTAGGGTCATGACCTATGGTCTGCTTGCATCGAGGCTGCCTCCTGCGCCTACTCTGTGGCCAGCTGACTGGTGGCGGAGTTTGCTGTCTCCAGCTGGCTGTCCTGTCCGCCCCCGCTATCAGCTTCCGACCTGGCTGCGGTGGCGGACTTGGGCTTCTCGTCCTGGGTCGTCCTGGATGGCGAGTGGGAGTCCGTTCCTGCACCCGAGGATCCTCGCTTCCCCTCACCAGGTGCGTCCTCAGCGTCAGCATCAGGGGGCCGCGCCTTCTCCGCCCCCCTGTCCTCGTCCTCCACGTCCCTCCTGACTGCTCTGAACCAAGGGAGGGAACCCGAGGGGGGCAGTCTCTCCTCAGGCGTCCTGGGCAGGCGGCGCCGCGGCAGCTCGCCACCGTGGAGGAGGCTGGGACTCTCCCTGGGCACTTCCTGCAGCAGAGACGCGTGACGTCGGCACAACGTGAGAGAGAGAGAGAGAGAGAGAGAGAGAGAGAGAGAGAGAGAGAGAGAGAGAGAGACAGAGAGAGAGAGAGACAGAGAGAGAGAGAGACAGAGAGAGATAGAAAGAGTGAGTGAGTGAGAGAGAGAGAGAAAGAGAGAGAGAGAGTGAGAGAGTGAGTGAGAGAGAGAGAGAGTGAGTGAGAGAGAGTGAGTGAGAGAGTAAGAGAGAGAGAGTAAGAGAGAGAGAGAGTGAGAGAGAGTGAGTGAAAGAGAGAGTGAGTGAGAGAGAGAGTGAGTGAGTGAGAGAGAGAGGGAGAGAGAGAGTGTGTTAGAGAGAGAGAGAGAAAGAGAGAGTGAGTGAGTGAGAGAGAGAGAGAAAGAGAGAGAGAAAGAGAGAGAGAGAGTGAGTGAGAGAGAGAGTGAGTGAGAGAGAGGGTGAGTGAGTGAGTGAGAGAGAGAGAGTGAGTGAGTGAGAGAGAGTGAGTGAGAGAGAGAGAGAGAGAGAGAGAGTGAGTGAGTGAGAGAGAGTGAGTGAGAGAGAGAGAGTGAGTGAGTGAGAGAGAGAGTGAGTGAGTGAGTGAGAGAGAGAGAGAGAGAGAGAGAAAGTGCTTGTTTCAACCTAAAACCCTGCTCGACTTTGCTGCCCTTCAAAAGAGTTGTAAAGGCCATTACATTTCATGTTGTCAAACTAGTGAATGGATTATCTATCACGTATCTCTGTCCATGAGCTAGTTTCTTCGGGCCCAAACCCTTCTAGAAACAATCATCGCTGACAAACTAAGATAATTATTTGGTCAAACTTTGCGCTTTGAAAGATCCATCAGCATGAGACCCTTTGTGAATCTCTGATGTACAGTGCCAAGGGAACCAACTATCAAAACAATTATTCTTGTGTAGAAGCCAGCGTCATTGAGTGCGATGCATATACTTAACAAACTTGTGTTGATAGCATTTCTCAATGAAGGTATCATAGGGGTTGGCAATCTCAACGATAAAGGCGGCTGAGTTTAGATGGTCAATTACACATAAGTCCGGTTTACACGGCCCTATTGCATGCAGCCCTTCCATAGAGATTGCCTGGTTCTCAAAAACCTCACAAAACTCTGTCAACACGTTCTCTTCCAGTTCTCTCTTCACTAATTTCACACACCTGTCATGTCTTTCAATGTACAGACCTTTCAGACGGCTGCAGCCGTTTAGCGCGTGCGAATTTGTGTCCGGGTGGAAATGGCTCAGCTGAAAAGCTCTAGAATAGGAATTTGGGTAGTATGTATTGTTCACCGCACAAGTTTCCAGGAGCTGTAGTCTTCCTTTAGCCACAAATTTAGTGAGATGGTCGTGTCTGCCACAGGAAAAGCCTCTCGTATCAAGGCGCCTTGCTGTTGTAAACTGCGCCAGTGGTCGAGGTCCTGCCTAATTTCTTTGTGTTTGAGTGCAGTGAACAATTTTGACGGGTCGGTGTAGCGCAGGAAGATTTCGTCATCATCTTCTGCAGGAATCATAGCTGCGTAAAGATCGTTTTCCTCGTCAAAGTCTAATTGGATGCCTAAACGTAGGCAGAGTTCATGAAGTTCAAGGTAACTTGAGTGTGACCAGTTGACCTTGCTATTTTTTTCAAGCCTTTTTCTTTCATTTATTTTGAAGCCATAGAAGTTGTGATCCTTAAGTGAAGCTGCAGGAACCTTTCTCTTCTGCATGTGGAGTGCAAGACTGCTTCTGGCCGTTTCTCTTACTATGCGATCGACACTCTTGAGGACTGACCAAAAAGGTCACTTTTTTGGCATGGTACATCGTTTTGGGCTTCAGTACTCCCAACCCCCCTTCTTTCTTTGATGTGAAAATCTGACTCCTGGTTGATGATGTGTTGAGCTTGAGATGCTCACGTACAAAGTTGACAATCTTATATTCCAGCTCTTTCAATAGCTTCTCGGTCAGCCACGTGTTGTCATAGTAAAAATTCAGCCGGGATGAAGCAATAACGTTGACCGCTTCTATTTTTTTGTTCACTGGGAGAGGGGAATTACAAATTTTGTGTAGCAAAGATGTAAATTCGGCCTTGATTTCATCAAGTTGTTTCTTAGCGCTCCCAATCAAGTTGACGTGAAATCACAGGTAGGGGTAGGCTCCGTCTTTTCCCAGTTTTGGCAGTTGCCCCCCTTGAATCTTGATCTCTACGTCATGAGTCTTGTCTCTTTTGGCCCAGTTATTGCCTGTTCTATGGCCATGGATGATTGCGCATTTTGCGTGTTTCACTTCCATGCCAGTAAAATTTAGGAACTCTTCTGTCCTCTGAGTCATGGTCAGAACAGGCTCCACACCAAAGCCTGTGAAGTAGTTATCGTCCATGTAAGCTTGACAGGGTGTTGATAGGGGCTGTTCATTACTTGACTGTTCCATCCAGCGAATCCAAGGGTCTATGGCTTGGACGAAGGCTATTGAGGACCAAGGACATCCTTGGATGATGCCTCGGAGCCGTGTTATCTTTCGTGTGATGCTGCCTTTTGTCAGGACCGCAAACGTCGAGTTGGTGTAGATGTCTTTGGTGATTTCAACATACATACATACATACATACGTACATACATACATGCATGGAATACAGAGCATCGCTGCACGCCCCTGCCAACCCGCTGCCTCTCCATCCTGTAGCGGTGATTACCCGCATCGGCGGCAGTACAACCCCCAAACGGCCCTCTTCAGGGCCAGACTTGCCCATGAAAGAAACAGTCGGTTGCTTGTCTTCTACTCTTCTTTTCAGTAACTGTACAACCGACCCCGGCACTTAGGTATATCCACTGTACTATGACGGACAGCCAGCTATGCCGGATAAAGGTACAAGGACTGGCCAGGAAAACAGCCCTTATAGATTCTCACCTGTACTTCCTTACGCAGTGCAGGAAGTATGGAAAGACACCCCTAGGAATCTCCATCAGAAACCCGCTCCGACACACGACCAACTCTGAGTATGCGGAGGAACTATGTCGCCGCACCGCCGAGAAACTGTTGAAGCACCTCATCCGCCTGTTATACAGCAAACGAGAACGGCTACTTGCCACTGTGAAGTCAGTCTTAGCACTTGCACATCCCGACACCCGCGCCGATCTTGAAAGACTGGCGAAGCATACCCGCTTGACTGAACGGGGCTACCACAACAGGAGGAAGGATGGGAAGCTGCGCCGTCTCGGCATTTACTTTGAAAGTCCCCAGGAACAGACTTAAACAGTAGTCAACCTCTCAGACTACAACCCCTCTCCATCTGAAATGGCAGTCCTCGAGAAAGGACTGAAATTCTGCCCCACGGCAAAGATGGACTCTATCCAGCTAGCCGCAGATAAGGAAGAATTCATCCGCCGCACACGACTGCGTGAATACTTTCACGACAGTCCCTCACCTGCCAATACAGCAACTCGGGACCGGGTAGTCCCTACGAACGGCACTGGCAGTAACTACAGGAAAACTAGTTTCACTCCTGCTGAAGGTCGCTGCCACAGACTCCAGGTCTATGCCGAGTCCGTCCGGAAAATGATGACTGCCCAGTTCATCAACCGCCATCGAAAGATCACCCACAACCTAACCACACCGCAACGCAAGGCCATCATGTCATTAGGTTCCAACCGTGACATTGTCATCAAGCCTGCTGACAAGGGTGGGGCGGTGGTCATCCAAAATCACAGGGACTATGTACAGGAGGCTCTGCGTCAATTGTCCAACTCTTTGCACTATGAACGTGCACAACCCGACTTGACCAAGAAGCATACTCGGGAGCTCCACCATTTGCTGGAAACTTTCCCGGCCGACCTGCAATCGGAACTCTCCACACTTATCTCTCGAGACCCGCACCCTGGGGTATTCTACCTGCTCCCAAAGATACACAAAGTAGGAATCCCAGGCCGCCCTATTGTTTCAGGAAAGGGGACCCTCTGTGAGAACCTATCTGGCTATGTGGATAAGATCCTCAAACCCCTGGTCGAAAAAACTCCCAGTTTTTGCAAAGACACCACCGACTTCCTTCGCAAACTTAACGCCCATGGGCAAGTCCCAGCAGGGACACTTCTGGTGACTATGGATGTTGCGTCCTTGTATACCAACATACCACACAGGGAGGGAGTCGCGGCAGTGAGATCCGCTCTACTGGCGAACAACATCCCCACAACTGACCACATCCTGTCCATGGTCCGTTTCATTCTGGAACACAATGTGTTCACCTTCAACGGTGACACATACCTACAGAGACATGGCACAGCAATGGGAACCAAGTTCGCCCCTCAATATGCAAACCTCTTTATGCATAGATTCGAGGAAGATTTCCTCGCAACACAAAACCTCAAACCTAAGCCTGTAAGTTCGGTACATAGATGATATTTTTATCATCTGGCGCCATGGGGAAAAGACCCTTGCGGACTTCCACCGCTCCATCAACTCCTTCTTTCCGACCATCCGACTTGAGATGTACCAGTCGGTCACTTTCCTGGACACACGAGTCTCGATAAGAGGAGGCGATCTCGTCACCTCCCTATATCGCAAGGCAACGGATACCGGCCAAATGCTCCACTCTACCAGCTTCCATCCGAGACACACCAAAAAGGCCATCCCCTATGGACAGGCCCTGCGGATCCATCGGATTTGCTCAGACCCTATGGATCGGGACGCCCACCTACAGGATCTGGAAGCCACTCTCCTCCGTAGCGGTTACCGCAGGGAGTCCATCTGCAGACAGTTTCGCAGGGCGATCTCCATGGATCTTACAGACCTGCTAACCCGTCGGAGGAGTGACATTGAGGCCAGCCGAGTCCCTTTCGTCACGCAGTACTTCACTGGCGCGGAGAAGCTGCAACGGGATCTCGGACACCTCCAACACCTCATCTGCCACGACCAGTACCTCTCGGAGGTACTCCCTGAGCCACCCATGGTAGCCTCCCGACAACCTCCCAACCTGAGAGGCAGGATAGTCCGCAGCCGGCTCCCCGACTCTACGATGGATGCCGTACAACCCTGCAAGACTACCAGGTGTTCGACCTGTGCCATCCTTTGCACCGAGACCACCATAGTCAGAGACCACGTGACACACCAAGTAAGGGGCCAGTACTCTTGCTCCTCCAGCCACGTGGTCTACCTCATCCGTTGCCGCAGAGGGTGCAGGGACGCATGGTATGTCGGAGAAACCAGCCAACAGCTCCGCCAGCGCATGAACAGCCACCGCGCTACCATCAGGAACGGTTCCCCCCTGCCTGTGGCCGAGCACTTCA
>JAWQFJ010027698.1:0-17500 GCA_034096865.1 Theodoxus fluviatilis | reverse complement strand
GCCCGGACGCCCGGACGCCCGGACGGACGAAAAGGGTGAGTACATAGACTCACTTTTGCTTCGCATGTGAGTCAAAAAATCATCACACGCAAATACTCCCTCGAGTTCCAGGTACAGGGTAAAAAAAAAAACACTATTGAAGAGATAACTCCGTTTCTTCTCTTTTCAAAGCATAACCGCCTCAGCGCTAAGAACAAAGCAAATACGCCGTCAGACTGCACAACAAAGACCGCCTCTAGCAATTGTTGTTGGCATCCGTCAGTCTCGTGAGACCATGGAGTGTGCGCCAGGTTTGGTCAGTCCGGGGTTGAGCGGCAGCGTACTCTGTGGCTGTAGAGCCCGATCCTTGAGCCGCATGCTCTGTTGCACTTGTTGTAAGTGAAGTCTTGGCGTGGCTCTGTAGATGCCGACGCTATCCTCTGTCGTCTGTGTTCTCTCCTCTCCTCCCACTGCTCCCGTCTCCTCCTCTCGCTGGCCTGGATGCCAGTCTTGACGGCGTGTCTCCAGCTGTTGCGGTCAGCGGCCACCGTTTCCCAGTCTGCTGGGTTGATGCCTCCCGCCGTCATGTCACGTTTACAAACGTCCTTGTAACGGAGGAGAGGTCTTCCTGCAGGTCTGGATCCCGTGGCGAGCTCGCAGTACAGCACATCTTTGGGTATTCGGCCGTCGTCCATCCTGCTGACGTGAAGGAATACCTGCTTGCGCCAGTACGTCCTTGTTGGGGATGCGGTCTTGCCAGCTGATGCCCAGGATCCTTCTGAGGCAACGCATGTGAAAGGTGTTGAGCCGGCGTTCTTGGCGGGAATACAGGGTCCACGCTTCGCTTCCGTAAAAGAGCGTGCTGAGAACGCAGGCCTGGTAGACTTTCATCTTGGTGTTTGTTGTCAGCATGGAGTTGTCCCAGACACGCTTTCCGAGGCGGGCCAGTGATGTTGCGGCTTTGCCAATGCGCTTGTTTAGTTCGGCGTCCAGAGACAAGTTGCTTGAGATGGTGGAGCCCAGGTATGTAAACTCCTCCACCACTCTAGCAATTAAATGACGGAAAAGCACAGAGTCATCCTTCTCTTAAAGGGCCGCCGCTCTATACCAATAACGGCCAAGACAAAACAATGTCACTAATCAGTCCCTTAAGGGGGCGACGCACTACTAAAGCGACCTGAAGGATTCCAACACGGACTCGACTGGAGAGGAGAGAAAAAGATTCAAAGGTGGTGGTTCGACCTTACCCCCAGTCTTGATCCAATCTGTCCGTTCTCTCCCAGAGTCCAGAACACAGCAAATAATCCAATGCCTCCCTGAGACTGCCGGGAAAGCCGTGGTGTGTTTGCCTTCCTCGCGAATGCACCCACACACATACTGCAAGGATGCAGCAACAAGAAAGGCGTGGTGCCTCCCCGCCACAGAAAAGACGACGGACGTTTGCACGTCGCTTGAAGGAGGTGGGCTCCTGCCCACCCTGAAGAGGACAGGCGCCTCCTAGCGCCTAGAGATGACGGGCTCCTCCACGTCGCTTGGGGGACGACTCTTCCACGTCGCTAGAAGGAGGTGGGCTCCTGCCCACCCTGAGGAGGACAGGCACCTCCTGTCGCTTGGTTGCTGGGCTCCTCACTCCAAAAGGAGACCTAAGGCTAGGACACTTAAGGCGCCTATACACGTACCGGTTTTCAAGCCGATTTTGCTCCCGATCCGGTCAACTGTGCGTGTAAAAATCGGGTTGACAACCACACGCAACGATTACACTGAGACCGCGCAATCGAGCGATTTTCACTTGCGTGAAGCGAGGTCAGAATTTAGAGTTACGGCCCTTTTCCGAGCTATGGTAACGACTCTTCCACGTGTAGTCTATGCGTGAGACCTGCATGTTGGATTTTAAAATATAGGAGCTTTCCCGACCTACTGATGCATTCAACATACAGCTTTGATAAATTAATGCTGTTCATGGCTTACATTTTCTTTGGATGGGTTTCTAGTATCCCGAAATACAGCGTTTTCTGTGCGAACACTCGAGCCGCGGACAGATGCTTCCTTGTGTAGATCTATATCGCGTCGACCTGCATTTGCAATTTTAAAACGTGGGAGCTTTCCCGACCTATTGATGCATTAAACATACAGCTTTGATAATTTAATGCTGTTCATGGCTTACATTTTCTTTGGAAGGGTTTCTGTTATCCCTAAAAATCAGCGTTTTCTGTGCAAACATACACGCAACGAAAGCCGCTGCTACTGAATGACAGATGCTTTGCTTGAAGGTGCATTGACCTGCATTGTGAATTGTAAAATATGTGTGAGCTTTCACGACCTATGGATGCATTCAACATACAGCTTTGATAAATTAATGCTGTTCATGGCTTACATTTTCTTTGGATGTGGTTTTAGTATCCCCCAAATACACCGTTTTCTGTGCAAAGCGGAGAACAGTCAGCCATTTAAATTGACAACTGTCGCGAGATTCTCGTCCTTCTCGCGTCGCCCGGCATACGAATGGGTCAAGACGGGGTCGGGGAATACAACCGTTCCGACTCTTGACCGGATCGGCAGCAAAACCGGGGGACAACCGGTATGTGTGTAGGAGCATTTAGCCAAAACCTCTTGCATTCCCAAAGGGAAAAATTGGCATTCAATAGGCCTTGAATAACCCTGCAATTACTCCATTCGCAGTATGACTCATTCAAGAGTCAATTAAGGTTAGGACATGTAGTCATAACCTTCAGCCACGGGTCCCCCAATGGCCATGCTACCTTGCATCGCAAGAGCCGAACTTCGATAGCGACTACCTCCTGCAAAGGCCAGGATACAAGTACATAATCCCTGCAGTTAATCGCTGCAGCACGACTCACTGGGAGTCGTTTCCAGGCTAAGCTCCATGGCTCCCGCCTTCAGCATCGGACGCCCTACCCAACTCAGCCATGAAGACTATGGGAGCCAGCGATCCGAGCGACTTGCCCCTTTGCCATTTGGGAATGAACTGCCGTACCTCGAACAGGTCGTGAAGTATCTCTGTAGACTGTTTTTGCTGCAGTACCACTCGCCATAATCGTTCTAGGTGGAGTATCTCTGTAGACTGTCTTTGCTGCAGTACGACTCGCCATAATCATTCTAGGTGGAGTATCTCTGTAGACTGTCTTTGCTGCAGTACCACTCGCCATAATCATTCTAGGTGGAGTATCTCTGTAGACTGTCTTTGCTGCAGTACCACTCGCCAAAGTTCTAGGTGGAGTATCTCTGTAGACTGTCTTTGCTGCAGTACCACTCGCCAAAGTTCTAGGTGAAGTATCTTTGTAGACTGTCTTTGCTGCAGTACCACTCGCCAAAGTTCTAGGTGAAGTATCTTTGTAGACTGTCTTTGCTGCAGTACCACTCGCCAAAGTTCTAGGTGGAGTATCTCTGTAGACTGTCTTTGCTGCAGTACGACTCGCCATAATCGTTCTAGGTGGAGTATCTCTGTAGACTGTCTTTGCTGCAGTACCACTCGCCATAATCGTTCTAGGTGGAGTATCTCTGTAGACTGTCTTTGCTGCAGTACCACTCGCCATAATCATTCTAGGTGGAGTATCTCTGTAGACTGTCTTTGCTGCAGTACCACTCGCCATAATCATTCTAGATGGAGTATCTCTGTAGACTGTCTTTGCTGCAGTACCACTCGCCATAATCATTCTAGGTGGAGTATCTCTGTAGACTGTCTTTGCTGCAGTACCACTCGCCAAAGTCATTCTAGGTGAAGTATCTCTGTAGACTGTCTTTGCTGCAGTACCACTCGCCATAATCATTCTAGGTGGAGTATCTCTGTAGACTGTCTTTGCTGCAGTACCACTCGCCAAAGTCGTTCTAGGTGAAGTATCTCTGTAGACTGTCTTTGCTGCAGTACCACTCGCCATAATCGTTCTAGGTGGAGTATCTCTGTAGACTATCTTTGCTGCAGTACCACTCGCCATAATCGTTCTAGGTGGAGTATCTCTGTAGACTGTCTTTGCTGCAGTACCACTCGCCATAATCGTTCTAGGTGAAGTATCTCTGTAGACTGTCTTTGCTGCAGTACGACTCGCCAAAGTCGTTCTAGGTGGAGTATCTCTGTAGACTGTCTTTGCTGCAGTACCACTCGCCAAAGTCGTTCTAGGTGAAGTATCTCTGTAGACTATCTTTGCTGCAGTACGACTCGCCAAAGTCGTTCTAGGTGGAGTATCTCTGTAGACTGTCTTTGCTGCAGTACCACTCGCCAAAGTCGTTCTAGGTGGAGTATCTCTGTAGACTGTCTTTGCTGCAGGACCACTCGCCAAAGTCGTTCTAGGTGGAGTATCTCTGTAGACTGTCTTTGCTGCAGGACCACTCGCCAAAGTCGTTCTAGGTGGAGTATCTCTGTAGACTGTCTTTGCTGCAGTACCACTCGCCAAAGTCGTTCTAGGTGAAGTATCTCTGTAGACTATCTTTGCTGCAGTACCACTCGCCAAAGTCATTCTAGGTGGAGTATCTCTGTAGACTGTCTTTGCTGCAGTACCACTCGCCAAAGTCGTTCTAGGTGGAGTATCTCTGTAGACTGTCTTTGCTGCAGTACCACTCGCCAAAGTCGTTCTAGGTGGAGTATCTCTGTAGACTGTCTTTGCTGCAGTACCACTCGCCAAAGTCATTCTAGGTGGAGTATCTCTGTAGACTATCTTTGCTGCAGTACCACTCGCCAAAGTCGTTCTAGGTGGAGTATCGTTGCTCCAGCCCCTTCAACTTTGCTCGCCCTACCGGCTATTCCTTGCATGGAATACCGGAGGGCGAGCAAAGTGACTTGTCTCAATGGTGGTCAAAATACAAGTGACTATAACAAGCGTTAAGCCTAGGCGCCAAACACTAGCGTGACGCTATCGCCGTTGCATTGTGGGAAACCACGCACAAACTGCGCATGGCTCAACAACGCCCCAAGACCGAGGGTACTACCCCCCTGGACCCCTCTGTTCCCACAACAGCTAGTTCAAATTAAACTCTCCCATTATCATCAAAGACAGCCGCTCATTCTAGCGCAAATGACGGGGAAAACGCCATCAAAAAGAGAGTACCGTCTCTTCTCTTCTTCAAAGGTGTTGCCGCACTCAGCGGTGAAAGAGACGAGAACAAACACGATATTACTCTCTTCCATCCAAAGCAGCCGCGCCCTCTCGCACTAATACAAAGAAATACTTCTCTAAAAGGGCAAACGCGCTCACGCTAACGAAGGCCCGAACAATACGACGTCTCTCTATTCGTAAGGGGGTCCTCCACCATAGCGGTAACTACCAGGGCAAAACAATATCACGCAATCCCTTAAAGGGGTATCGTGCTACTAAAGCGACGGTCGGATGATACTAACCTGGACCCAACTGGAAAGACAGCAAAAAGGACTCATTCCTCTCTTAAGGGACAACCAAATAAAAGAACTCAACCCCGACCCAAATTCTCGATCATACTATTGTCGCATCACACGATACACACACTCACATTCACGCACACACAGACACATACACACACACAGGCACACGCACAAGCAAACGCGCACACACACATATATATACACACGCACGCACACACACACACACACACACACACGCACACACGCACGCACACACACACACACACGCGCGCACACACATGCACACACACACTTACCTGAACGGGACGCGTGACATGGACGCACAAAACAATCAGGGCAGTGGTCAGCAGCAGCAGCAGGAAAGAGCTGACCACCAGACCTATCAGGATGCCTTGCGGCAGAGGCGCCACCGGCCTGTCACGTGACCAGTGAAGAAGACCAATCAATGCACAGAATTGATGAACAACGAAACCGAGATTATATAAAGTGATGAAAACTTTGCTTCACCTAATATGGGAAATTTTCTCTTGTAGACAATTTCGGAGAGTGAAAGAGTAAATTTGAATATTCTAAACATTAAACATAATGAGAGTGAAAGAGTAAATTTGAATATTCTAAACATTAAACATAATATCCTGAAAAATACATATTACCACGATACTTATCCTCAATTTCAATGCTAGCAAAATCAACAGCAGCAGCAACAACAACAACAAATTAACAAAATCTCCTACTAAGAATGTAAAGTAAGCAATCTATAGTGAATGCTAAACGGACATGATATATCGAGGCGACAGGTAACAGAGAAAACGTGATTACTGACAAAAAGAAAATCAGTTCAAAAGGTGAGCACTAGCACATGTGAAAAATGTCGACATTCGCATGAGAACTTTAAAAGAAAAACAATGGCACCTGTTTTGTATGGACAAGGCCTGGTCGTGGAAAAGGGAAACAACTTCTACTTCTCACGAAGAAAAGACAGGCTTCGGCAAGCAAAACGATAAATTCTTATCTTATCCAGTTGAAGAAAAGAATCTTGGACGAAAACAGAAAGAAGGAATTAAACCTTGATAAGTATGATGGGAGAGAAATCTTCACAAAACAACTCTGTAATAGGCACAGGGGAGACAACTCTTGAGGAAGGAGAGGGGAGACAACTCTTTTAGGAAGCAGACGGGAGAAACTCTTTTAGGAACCAGACGGGAGACAACCCTTTGAGGAAGGAGAGTGTAACAATTCTTTTAGGAAGCAGTGGGGAGACAACCCTTTGAATAAGGAGAGGGAGACAACTCTTTTAGGAAGCAGTGGGGAGACAACTCTTTTAGGAAGCAGTGGGGAGACAATCTTTTGAGGAATTATGGGGAGACAACTATCTTACGGAGCAGAGGGGAAGACAACTTTTGTAGTAGAGAGGAGACAACCTTTGCAGGAAGCAGAAGGGAGAAAACTCTTTTAAAATAGTGTGGGAGAACCATTAAAAAAGAAAATCACAAGGGACATAATTTCTCAAATGCAGAAAGGAGATAACTATCCGTGCGTTCCGTTGCACTCTACTTCATCTCTGCTACGGTGTAGCAGGCTCAGGAGTTTCGATTGGTCGGTTTCATTAATTACTTAAAAAGCACGTTACCATTAAAATTAGAGGGTTTTGGAGGCCCTTTTGGATACATGAAACCCCAAAATGATTTCACATTCAATTATATCCCACTTCATCGAATAGACAACTTCATAAAATCGTTAGGGTCGAAAATCCATTAATAACAAAAGGGAGATAACCATCACCAGTCACAGAGGAAGGTCAAGGGAATCTCAAAATGTGTGTCGTCTGCTACCTCGTTACACGCATGGGTATAAATGCCGACGTTTACTACAGATATCAAACCAAGACATACAATCCACTCTGCCACGGTGATGAGAGCACGAAAACATTCATTTCTTCGAAATTTGAAAGCAATCGGCACGTTGCCACTTCCATGGTATGTAAACTCCATGGTTCGAAGCATGTTTACCGTGCAAGTCCGTGGAGTGACTTCCAATTAGTTCTGTTTAGTATGAGCCAATCAAATGCGGCTACGGGTTCTGTAGTTTCATCGTTGCTAGGCACAGCAAGTGGCGCACTCTAGTGTGAAGCAGTTATTTCGCCTTCTGAGATGCTCTAGCTGCTGCGCGACCTTGACAGGAAGTTGACCTCTGCCACTGGGTGAAACGTCACCAACGATTGTGTATGAATGATTTTCGATCCTAATGCTTTTATTAAGTCGTTTCTTCGATCAAGAGGGATACATTTCAGTGTGAAATAATTTTGGGGATTCGTGTATTCAAAGAGGGCCTCCAATACCCTCTAATATTAATGATAATAGGCTTTTAAAGTTATTAAATAAAACTAACAAATCAAAACTCTTGAGGCTGCTACATCGTAGCAGAGATGAAGCAGAGTGCAAGGGAACGCAGGGTATTTCTAAGGCAAAGGGGGAGACAATTCTTAAGAAGCAGAAGGAAAACTACTCTTCACCACTCAGATATGGGGTTAACTTTTCACAGATTAGAAGGGAGACAACTCTTCACGAAGCAAAAGGGAGACGACTTCAGGACTCTCACGGCGGGGCCTGGTGAACGCAGTCGCCGGAAGTGGCGCTGCACTCGAAGCCCTGGGGGCACGGGGGGCACGTGTGGCGACAGAAG
The DNA here is from genome assembly GCA_034096865.1 of Theodoxus fluviatilis. Taxonomy (NCBI): domain Eukaryota; kingdom Metazoa; phylum Mollusca; class Gastropoda; order Cycloneritida; family Neritidae; genus Theodoxus; species Theodoxus fluviatilis. The sequence goes on along the minus strand of JAWQFJ010027698.1, from coordinate 9,489 downwards.
GGGCCGTAGAAGCCGGCGCGGCACCCCCTCGGCAGGCAGCGCCCCCCCTCGGGTTCGCAGCCCCGTAGGCACTGGGGGCAGCTCTCCCGGCAGTCCACCCCCCAGTGCCCCGTCACGCATGCGCGGCTCGAACAGACCCCCGTGGTGGCGTCACATCCGTCCAGGCAGAGGGCACAGCTACGAGATGACGGAAGGTGTACATTGCAAACTGTAAACGTATACACACACTTACACACGCGCGCGCACGCAGGCACACACACACAAGCGCGCGCACACAAACACACTCACGCACGCATGCACACACACGCACACACACACACACACACACACACACACACACACACACACACACACACACACACACGACACACACACGACACACTTGACAGTGGATCCCTGTCTTCACATAGGCCGAGACTACAGACATTGCATACGTGCAGGTACTCGTCACACTCCCTGCACCAGCACACATGCACTCACAAGTACACACATAAGTACACACACAAGCACACTCACAAGTACACACACAAGTACACACACATGTGCGCACAAAGAAACAAACATCACCACACAGATGCAAACAAAGAAAGGCAAAAACGACACACCTGAGTTGACACCTGTCCCCATACCGGCCGCTTGGACACACGCTGCACCTGCCCGACTGTCTGTCACACTCCCTGCACACGGAGCAGACCAGGTGGCAGAGGTCGCCGTAGTACCCGGCTGTGGCAGAGAAGGGAAAGTGTGAAGCCGATCTCGTCAGACACCGGGCATGGCGTGGAGAGGGCCTGACACCCAGTGGTCACGCGCTGTCGTGAAGCTGCTTTCGGGGGAATTCTTGCAGTATGTACATGGCGGTGTGATAGTTTGTACATGGTGGTGTGAGTTTGTACATGGTGGTGAGACTTTGTACATGGCGGTGTGAGTTTGTATGTGGTGGTGTGAGTTTGTACATGGTGGTGTGATAGTTTGTACATGGCAGTGTGAGTTTGTACATGGTGGTGTGAGTTTGTACATGGTGGTGTGATAGTTTGTACATGGCAGTGTGAGTTTGTACATGGCAGTGTGAGTTTGTACATGGCAGTGTGAGTTTGTACATGACAGTGTGAGTTTGTACATGGCAGTGTGTTTGTACATGGTGGTGTGAGTTTGTACATGGCAGTGTGAGTTTGTACATGGCGGTGTGAGTTTGTACATGGTGGTGTGAGTTTGTACATGGCGGTGTGATAGTTTGTACATGGCGGTGTGATAGTTTGTACATGGTGGTGTGATAGTATGTACATGTCAGTGTGATAGTATGTACATGGCGGTGTGATAGCTTGTACATGGCGGTGTGAGAGTTTGTACATGGTGGTGTGAGAGTTTGTACATGGTGGTGTGAGTTTGTACATGGTGGTGTGAGTTTGTACATGGTGGTGTGATAGTATGTACATGGCGGTGTGATAGTTTGTACATGGCGGTGTGAGAGTTTGTACATGGTGGTGTGAGTTTGTACATGGTGGTGTGAGTTTGTACATGGTGGTGTGATAGTTTGTGCATGGTGGTGTGAGTTTGTACATGTCAGTGTGATAGTTTGTACATGGTGGTGTGAGTTTGTACATGGCGGTGTAAGAGTTTGTACATGGCGGTGTGATAGTTTGTACATGGCGGTGTGATAGTTTGTACATGGCGGTGTGATAGTATGTACATGGCGGTGTGATAGTTTGTACATGGCGGTGTGAGAGTTTGTACATGGTGGTGTGAGGCTGTACATGGTGATGTGAGAGTTTGTACATGGTGGTGTGAGTTTGTACATGGTGGTGTGAGTTTGTACATGGCGGTGTGAATTTGTACATGGCGGTGTGAGTTTGTACATGGTGGTGTGAGTTTGTACATGGCGGTGTGAGTTTGTACATGGTGGTGTGAGTTTGTACGTGGCGGTGTGATAGTTTGTACATGGCGGAGTGAGTTTGTACATGTCAGTGTGATAGTTTGTACATGGCGGTGTGATAGTATGTACATGGCGGTGTGATAGTTTGTACATGGCGGTGTGATAGTTTGTACATGGCGGTGTGATAGTATGTACATGGTGGTGTGATAGTTTGTACATGGCGGTGTTAGAGTTTGTACATGGTGGTGTGAGAGTTTGTACATGGTGGTGTGAGTTTGTACATGGTGGTGTGAGTTTGTACATGGTGGTGTGATAGTATGTACATGGCGGTGTGATAGTTTGTACATGGCGGTGTGAGAGTTTGTACATGGTGGTGTGAGTTTGTACATGGTGGTGTGAGTTTGTACATGGTGGTGTGATAGTTTGTGCATGGTGGTGTGAGTTTGTACATGTCAGTGTGATAGTTTGTACACGGTAGTATGAGTTTGTACATGGCGGTGTAAGATATTGTACATGGCGGTGTGATAGTTTGTACATGGCGGTGTGATAGTTTGTACATGGCGGTGTGATAGTTTGTACATGGCGGTGTGATAGTTTGTACATGGTGGTGTGATAGTTTGTACATGGTGGTGTGATAGTTTGTACATGGTGGTGTGATAGTTTGTACATGGTGGTGTGATAGTTTGTGCATGGTGGTGTGAGTTTGTACATGTCAGTGTGATAGTATGTACATGGCGGTGTGATAGTTTGTACATGGCGGTGTGATAGTTTGTACAAGGTGGTGTGAGTTTGTACATGGCGGTGTGAGTTTGTACATGGCAGTGTGAAATTGTACATGGCGGTGTGAGTTTGTACATGGTGGTGTGAGTTTGTACATGGCGGTGTGAGTTTGTACATGGTGGTGTGAGTTTGTACATGGTGGTGTGAGTTTGTACATGGCGATGTGAGTTTGTACAAGGTGGTGTGAGTTTGTACATGGCGGTGTGAGTTTGTACATGGTGGTGTGACAGTTTGTACATGGCAGTGTGATAGTTTGTACATGGCGGTGTGAGAGTTTGTGTATGGTGTGTGATAGTTTGTACATGGTGGTGTGATAGTTTGTGTATGGTGTGTGATAGTTTGTACATGGTGGTGTGATAGTTTGTGTTGGTGTGTGATAGTTTGTACATGGCGGTGTGATAGTTTGTACATGGCGATGTGAGTTTGTACATGGTGGTGTGATAGTTTGTACATGGCGATGTGAGTTCGTACATGTCGGTGTGAGTTTGTACATGGCGGTGTGATAGTTTGTACATGGCGGTGTGATAGTTTGTACATGGCGGTGTGAGTTTGTACATGGCGGTGTGATAGTATGTACATGGTGGTGTGATAGTTTGTACAAGGTGGTGTGAGTTTGTACATGGCGGTGTGAGTTTGTACATGGCGGTGTGATAGTATGTACATGGTGGTGTGATAGTTTGTACAAGGTGGTGTGAGTTTGTACAAGGTGGTGTGAGTTTGTACATGGCGGTGTAATAGTATGTACATGGTGGTGTGATAGTTTGTACATGGTGGTGTGATAGTATGTACATGGCGGTGTGATAGTTTGTAAATGGTGGTGTGAGTTTGTACATGGCGGTGTAAGAGTTTGTACATGGTGGTGCGATAGTATGTACATGGCGGTGTGATAGTATGTACATGGCGGTGTGATAGTATGTACATGGTGGTGCGATAGTATGTACATGGCGGTGTGATAGTATGTACATGGCGGTGTGATAGTTTGTACATGGCGGTGTGATAGTTTGTATATGGCGGTGTGAGTTTGTACATGGCGGTGTGATAGTTTGTACATGGCGGTGTGAGTTTGTACATGGCGGTGTGAGTTTGTACATGGTGGTGTGAGTTTGTATAAGGTGGTGTGAGTTTGTACAAGGTGGTGTGAGTTTGTACAAGGTGGTGTGAGTTTGTACATGGCGGTGTGATAGTATGTACATGGTGGTGTGATAGTTTGTACATGGTGGCGTGATAATATGTACATGGCGGTGTGATAGTTTGTACATGGTGGTGTGAGTTTGTACATGGCGGTGTAAGAGTTTGTACATGGTGGTGCGATAGTATGTACATGGCGGTGTGATAGTATGTACATGGCGGTGTGATAGTTTGTACATGGCGGTGTGATAGTTTGTACATGGCGGTGTGAGTTTGTACATGGTGGTGTGAGTTTGTACAAGGCGGTGTAAGTTTGTACATGGCGGTGTGAGTTTGTACATGGCGGTGTGAGTTTGCACAAGGTGGTGTGATAGTTTGTACATGGCGATGTGAGTTTGTACATGGCGATGTGAGTTTGTACATGGCGATGTGAGTTTGTACATGGTGGTGTAAGTTTGTACATGGCGGTGTGAGTTTGTACATGGTGGTGTGAGTTTGTACATGGTGGTGTGATAGTATGTACATGGTGGTGTGAGTTTGTACATGGTGGTGTGAGTTTGTACATGGTGGTGTGAGTTTGTACATGGTGGTGTGATAGTATGTGCATGGTGGTGTGATAGTATGTACATGGTGGTGTGAGTTTGTACATGGTGGTGTGAGTTTGTACATGGTGGTGTGAGTTTGTACATGGTGGTGTGATAGTATGTGCATGGTGGTGTGATAGTATGTACATGGTGGTGTGAGTTTGTACATGGTGGTGTGAGTTTGTACATGGTGGTGTGAGTTTGTACATGGTGATGTGAGTTTGTACATGGTGGTGTGAGTTTGTACATGGTGGTGTGAGTTTGTACATGGCGATGTGAGTTTGTACATGGCGATGTGAGTTTGTACATGGTGGTGTGATAGTTTGTACATGGTGGTGTGATAGTTTGTACATGGTGGTGTGATAGTTTGTACATGGCGGTGTGATAGTTTGTACATGGTGGTGTGATAGTTTGTACATGGCGGTGTGAGATTTGTACATGTCGGTGTGATAGTTTGTACATGGCGGTGTGATAGTTTGTACATGGCGGTGTGATAGTTTGTACATGGCGGTGTGATAGTTTGTACATGGTGGTGTGATAGTTTGTACATGGCGGTGTGATAGTTTGTACATGGCGGTGTGATAGTTTGTACATGGCGGTGTGATAGTTTGTACATGGTGGTGTGAGAGTTTGTACATGGTGGTGTGATAGTTTGTACATGGTGGTGTGATAGTTTGTACATGGTGGTGTGATAGTTTGTACATGGTGGTGTGATAGTTTGTGCATGGTGGTGTGATAGTTTGTACATGGTGGTGTGAGTTTGTACATGGTGGTGTGAGTTTGTACATGGTGGTGTGAGTTTGTACATGGTGGTGTGATAGTATGCGCATGGTGGTGTGATAGTATGTACATGGTGATGTGAGTTTGTACATGGTGGTGTGAGTTTGTGCATGGTGGTGTGAGTTTGTATATGGTGATGTGAGTTTGTACATGGCGGTGTGAGTTTGTACATGGTGCTGTGAGTTTGTACATGGCGATGTGAGTTTGTACATGGCGATGTGAGTTTGTACATGGCGGTGTGAGTTTGTACATGGTGGTGTGATAGTTTGTACATGGCGGTGTAATAGTTTGTACATGGCGGTGTGATAGTTTGTACATGTAGGTGTGATAGTTTGTACATGGCGGTGTGATAGTTTGTACATGGTGGTGTGATAGTTTTACATGGCGGTGTGAGATTTTACATGTCGGTGTGATAGTTTGTACATGGCGGTGTGATAGTTTGTACATGGCGGTGTGATAAATTGTACATGGCGGTGTGATAGTTTGTACATGGTGGTGTGATAGTTTGTACATGGCGGTGCGATAGTTTGTACATGGCGGTGTGATAGTTTGTACATGGCGGTGTGATAGTATGTACATGGTGGTGTGAGAGTTTGTACATGGTGGTGTGATAGTATGTACATGGCGATGTGAGTTTGTACATGTCAGTATGATAGTATGTACATGGCGATGTGATAGTATGTACATGGCGGTGTGAGTTTGTACATGTCAGTATGATAGTATGTACATGGTGGTGTGAGTTTGTACATGGTGGTGTGAGTTTGTACACGGTGGTGTGATAGTTTGTACATGGCGATGTGAGTTTGTACATGTTTGTGTGATAGTATGTACATGGCGATGTGAGTTTGTACATGTCAGTGTGATAGTATGTACATGGCGATGTGATAGTATGTACATGGCGGTGTGAGTTTGTACATGTCAGTGTGATAGTATGTACATGGTGGTGTGAGTTTGTACATGGTGGTGTGAGTTTGTACATGGTGGTGTGATAGTTTGTACATGGTGGTGTGAGTTTGTACATGGCGGTGTGAGAGTTTGTACATGGCGGTGTGAGAGTTTGTACATGGCGGTGTGAGAGTTTGTACATGGTGGTGTGATAGTTTGTACATGGCGGTGTGAGAGTTTGTACATGGTGGTGTGAGTTTGTACATGGCGGTGTGAGTTTGTACATGGCGGTGTGATAGTTTGTACATGGCGGTGTGAGAGTTTGTACATGGCGGTGTGAGTTTGTACATGTCAGTGTGATAGTATGTACATGGTGGTGTGAGTTTGTACATGTCGGTGTGAGTTTGTACATGGTGGTGTGATAGTATGTACATGGTGGTGTGAGTTTGTACATGTCGGTGTGAGTTTGTACATGGTGGTGTGATAGTATGTACATGGCGGTGTGATAGTTTGTACATGGTGGTGTGAGTTTGTACATGGCGGTGTGATAGTTTGTGCATGGTGGTGTGATAGTTTGTACATGGTGGTGTGATAGTTCGTACATGGTGGTGCGATAGTTTGTGCATGGTGGTGCGATAGTTTGTACATGGCGGTGTGATAGTTTGTACATGGCGGTGTGAGAGTTTGTACATGGCGGTGTGATAGTATGTACATGGCGGTGTGATAGTATGTACATGGCGGTGTGATAGTATGTACATGGCGGTGTGATAGTATGTACATGGCGGTGTGATAGTTTGTACATGGCGGTGTGATAGTTTGTACATGGCGGTGTGATAGTTTGTGCATGGTGGTGTGATAGTTTGTACATGGTGGTGTGATAGTTCGTACATGGTGGTGCGATAGTTTGTACATGGTGGTGTGAATTTGTACATGGCGGTGTGATAGTTTGTACATGGCGGTGCGATAGTTTGTACATGGTGGTGTGAGTTTGTACATGGTGGTGTGATAGTTTGTTAATGGTGGTGTGATAGTATGTACATGGCGGTGTGATAGTATGTACATGGCGGTGTGATAGTATGTACATGGCGGTGTGATAGTTCGTACATGGTGGTGCGATAGTTTGTACATGGCTGTGTGATAGTTTGTACATGGCGGTGTGATAGTATGTACATGGCGGTGTGATAGTTTGTACATGGTAGTGTGATAGTTTGTACATGGTGGTGTGATAGTTTGTACATGGTGGTGTGAGAGTTTGTACATGGCGGTGTGATAGTTTGTACATGGTGGTGTGATAGTTTGTACATGGTGGTGTGATAGTTTGTACATGTCGGTGTGAGTTTGTACATGTCGGTGTGATAGTTTGTACATGGCGGTGTGATAGTTTGTACATGGCGGTGTGATAGTTTGTACATGGCGGTGTGATAGTTTGTACATGGCGGTGTGATAGTTTGTACATGTGGTGTGATAGTTTGTACATGGCGGTGTGATAGTTTGTACATGGCGATGTGATAGTTTGTACATGGCGATGTGATAGTTTGTACATGTCGGTGTGATAGTTTGTACATGGCGGTGTGATAGTTTGTACATGGCGGTGTGATAGTTTGTACATGGCGATGTGATAGTTTGTACATGGCGATGTGATAGTTTGTACATGGCGATGTGATAGTTTGTACATGTCGGTGTGATAGTTTGTACATGTCGATGTGAGTTTGTACATGGCGTGTGATAGTTTGTACATGGCGATGTGATAGTTTGTACATGGCGATGTGATAGTTTGTACATGGCGATGTGATAGTTTGTACATGTCGGTGTGATAGTTTGTACATGGCGGTGTGATAGTTTGTACATGGCGGTGTGATAGTTTGTACATGGCGGTGTGATAGTTTGTACATGGCGGTGTGATAGTTTGTACATGGCGATGTGATAGTTTGTACATGGCGATGTGATAGTTTGTACATGGCGGTGTGAGTTTGTACATGTCGGTGTGATAGTTTGTACATGGCGGTGTGATAGTTTGTACATGTCGATGTGAGTTTGTACATGTCGGTGTGAGTTTGTACATGGCGGTGTGATAGTTTGTACATGGCGATGTGATAGTTTGTACATGGCGATGTGATAGTTTGTACATGTCGGTGTGATAGTTTGTACATGTCGGTGTGATAGTTTGTACATGGCGATGTGATAGTTTGTACATGGCGATGTGATAGTTTGTACATGGCGATGTGAGTTTGTGCATGTCGGTGTGAGTTTGTACATGTCGGTGTGATAGTTTGTACATGGCGGTGTGATTGTTTGTACATGGCGATGTGATTGTTTGTACATGGCGGTGCGATTGTTTGTACATGGCGATGTGATTGTTTGTACATGGCGGTGTGATTGTTTGTACATGTCGGTGTGATAGTTTGTACATGGCGGTGTGATAGTTTGTATGTGGCGGTGTGAGGTATGTGTGTGGCGGTGTGAGGTATGTGTGTGGCGGTGTGAGGTATGTGTGTGGCGGTGTGAGGTATGTATGTGGCGGTGTGAGGTATGTGTGTGGCGGTGTGAGGTATATGTGTGGCGGTGTGAGGTATGTATGTGGCGGTGTGAGGTATATGTGTGGCGGTGTGAGGTATGTGTGTGGCGGTGTGAGGTATATGTGTGGCGGTGTGAGGTATGTATGTGGCGGTGTGATGTATGTGTGTGGCGGTGTGAGGTATGTGTGTGGCGGTGTGAGGTATGTATGTGGCGGTGTGAGGTATGTGTGTGGCGGTGTGAGGTATGTGTGTGGCGGTGTGAGGTGTGTGTGTGGCGGTGTGAGGTATGTGTGTGGCGGTGTGAGGTATGTGTGTGGCGGTGTGAGGTATATGTGTGGCGGAGTGAGGTATCGCTGTGGCGGTGTGAGGTATATGTGTGGTTGTGTGAGGTATGGCTGTGGTGGTGTGAGGTATGGCTGTGGCGGTGTAAGGTATGTGTGTGGCGGTGTGAGGTATGTATGGGGGGGGGGGGGGTGGGGTGTGTGTGTGTGTGAGGTATGTATGGTGGTGGGTGTGTGAGTGTATGTGTGTGGCGGGTGTGGAGGTGTGTGTATGTGGTGTGAGGTATGTGTTGTGGCGGATGTGTGAGGTAGTGTGTGTACGTGTGTGGGATGTGTATGTGTGTGAGCGTGTATGTGAGGTATGTGTGTGAGCGTTTGTGTGAGTGTGTGTGTGGCGGTGGAGGTATGTGTGTGGGCGGTTGAGGTATGTGTATTTGTGGCGGTGTGAGGTATGATGTGTGGCAGGTCTTCGTGAGGAATGTGTCGCTGGCCGTGGTTTGTGTGATTCGTGTATGTGGCGGTGTGAGGTATGTGTGTGGCGGTGTGAGGTGTGGGCGGTGTGAGGTATGTGGGTGGCGATGTGAGGTATGTGTGTGGCGGTGTAAGGAATGAGTGTGGCGGTGTGAGCTATGTGTGTGGCGGTGTGAGGTATGTATGTGGCGGTG
>JAWQFJ010027696.1:140000-141560 GCA_034096865.1 Theodoxus fluviatilis | reverse complement strand
CTCTAATGGCTCAGCTGGTAGAGCGTTCGTCTCTTGGTCATGCATGACCAGGTTTGATTCTGCGCTGAAACTTTTTTTTCTTCTCTTTTTTTCGAGAGGTTGTGGGTTCGAACCCGACCTGGGTTTTTGTGTTTTTATGTGTGTGTGTGTGTTTTCCCCCTCTTTTCTCGAGAGATTGCGGGTCGAACCCGATCTTTTTTTACATTTTATTTTAATATGCCAAAACCTGGAGGTTCAGCGCCAGCGGTTTTTATTAGTGGTGGCCTCCGGAGTGAGGTTTGATTCTGCGCTGAAACTTTTTTTTCTTCTCTTTTTTCGAGAGGTTGTGGGTTCGAACCCGACCTGGGTTTTTGTGTTTTTATGTGTGTGTGTGTGTTTTCCCCCTCTTTTCTCGAGAGATTGCGGGGTCGAACCCGATCTTTTTTTACATTTTTTTTTAATATGCCAAAACCTGGAGGTTCAGCGCCAGCGGTTAAGTAAAGTTTATAGCATCCCAATAGACTCTGCCATTCCCAATCTGTGCATACACCAACGGTAGGTGGTTAATGAGGGTGGGAAATCCTTCATGTTTCTGTTGCTAGTATTCACCTTTCCGTTACTGCTGGTTTCTTATGTCTCCGGTGTCTGTCTTCTGTTTGTCAAAGGTGCACTCTGAATTCCCAGTTCTTTCAAAAGCAGTGCGCAATGGAACGACCATCGCTTTCTCCTAAAGCTCTCCCAGTAACGATTCATATTTTTTTTTGTTTTCCTTTTACTTTGATCAAATGGCGGCGAGGATGATTGATAGTTCCGTAGAGGAACCTGATCTTTTCCATCGCGAAAATTGATTCGTTTCCTTTATCAGTGGGGTAAGTTGAATCGGTTCACAGCGTTGATGAAAAGGCTGCGTACCTGCTTCCTGGCTCCACAGGGACAGGGGGGTCGTCAGGCAGGCAGCCAGTCAAACGGGTACCACGAGTCTAAAAACGCCACGACGGGGATGACAATGCGGTCAACGCAGCCGCTAGGCGGGCAAGAAGACAGACGACAAAACAGCCAGTGAATCTGTTGTCTCGATCAACGACAGTGAGTACGACAGAGCAAGCGTCGATGGAAATGATCCTGTCAAAGAAAGACTGGCTTTAGAAGCCGTAGCGACTCAGTTGCCCTTTACTGAGAGATCGGATTTCACGCTGTCACCAACGGCGACAGAGGAAGTCGAACACTTGTGCCTCTGAATAGCAGCTGCATCTGTTATCGTGGTCCATGCATCTACATGATTCATTTCGGTTCTGGAAGTAGCTGGAGTTTCTTCTTCTTGATCTAGTCGCATAACTGCTTCATCTTTAAAACACCTGATGTTGTGAATTTATTCTGACGTTCGTGGAAATCTATAGAAGATTTTTTTCGTGTTTCGTCAGAATTCAGAGGTACAAGATCTTCGTTATCTACCAGTGTCTGCCAAGTATCTTGCAGCTGTACAGTATGAAAGACAGTGACTTTGGCAGGCGAACTGTACTGTGACTGAGGCTGCCAGAGCTGCAGTCTTGGAGAAGCTGAATAGTCTGTGGGCGTGACTGT